>KQ988433.1:101969-126336 GCA_001598015.1 Dorcoceras hygrometricum | reverse complement strand
AATCTGAGGCAGGGCAGCATGCGAGTGGCTGAGTATGCCCGACAGTTTTCTACGCTTTTGGTCTATGTGCCACACGTTGCCAACCAAGAGAGGACGAAGAGGAATAAGTTTTTGAAAGGCTTGAGGCCTGATTTGTACCGGATGGTTTTGTCTGGTTCACCTGCGACCTATATTGATGCGGTGAACCGAGCAGTGGATATTGAGGAGAGTTTGAGGGAGGTTGAGGCTCCGATTCAGCCGACTACTGGACGCACCTATCAGCCTGTTTAGGATGCATCGCAATCTTTCTATTCTCCTCAGGGGTCGCAGCAGCAGCAGTCGAACCGCCAGAGATTTTGACCTCGAGGGAAACAGTTCAATAAGAAGGCGGATTCGAGTTCCTCTGGTTCTATGAGTTCTGGATCTGGCAGTGGTTCTGGCAGCGGTTCTAGTGGCATGACGTGTGGACAGTGCGGAGGAAGGCATCCGACTTCGCAGTGTCGTGGAGTTCAGGGGTCCTGCCAAAACTATGGACAGCCAGGACACTTCCTTAGAGTGTGTCCTCTGTTGAGGGGTCAGTCTTCGATTCCTTCGCAGCAGGGATCAGCTGGTGGTTCATCTCAGAGACCACAGTTTCCCGCTCCTACTCAGCGATCTGGATTTCAGCCTAGTGGACCGTCTAGGTTTGGAGCACCTCAGAGACCTCAGTTCCAGATTCCCCAGCATGATCAGGCGAACGCTTTGACTAGAGAGCAGGCTGAGGAGGCGCCTGGAATGATGATCATAGGTACATGCTCTGTTTTCGATTATCCTGCGAGAGTTTTATTTGACACTGGTGCATCACACACTTTTATTTCTGAGTTGTTTCTTTGTGAGAATGGGTTGAGTTCTTCCCCATTGTGTGATGTTGTTTCCGTGTCTACCCCTGCTGGTGTAAATCTGTGGTCCCGTGAAGTGGTGTTGGATTGTGTGCTTCGATTTGATGAGCACGTGTGGGTGTCCAATCTGATTGTTTTGGGAATGAGAGATTTTTATTGCATCTTGGGGATGGACGTGTTATCTAGTTATAAGGCTACGGTCGATTGTTTTCATGGTGTGGTGAGATTTCGCCCTGACTCGGGAGAGAAGTGGGAGTTCTATGGTGCTGATTCACGCTCAAAGATTCCACTGATGTCTGCCATGGAGATGTTTAGCCTGCTATCATTGGATAACGCGGGATTTATGATTTACGCGCTGGACGTTTCCCAAGAGCAGCGATTGGAGTTGAGCGATATTCCGATCGTACGAGAGTTTCCCGACGTTTTTCCAGATGAGATTCCTGGATTCCCTCAAAGACGTGAGATTGATTTCAGCATTGAGTTGGTGCCCAGAACTGCCCCGATTTCTAGAGATCCTTACCTGTTGGCGCCAGTAGAGTTGAAAGAGTTGAAGGACCAGTTGAGAGATCTCTTGGAGAAAGGCTTCATCAGACCGAGTATGTCGCCTTGGGGAGCTCCGATTCTTTTTGTGAAGAAGAAGGATGGATCTATGAGGATGTGTGTGGACTTTCGACAGTTGAACAAAGCGATAGTGAAGAACAAGTATCCTTTGCCGAGGATTGATGACTTGTTCGATCAGTTGCAGGGATCGGTCGTTTACTCGGAGATTGATTTGCGCTCTGGTTATCACCAGTTTCAGATTAGAGACGCTGACGTTGCAAAGACAGCTTTCCGGACTCGATATGGGCATTATGAGTTTATGGTCATGCCGTTTGGGTTGACTAATGCCCCAGCTGTGTTCATGGATTTGATGAATCGCGTCTTCAGCGAGTACATCGATCGGTTTGTGATCGTCTTCATAGATGACATCCTGGTGTATTCGAGGAGCTTGAGAGAGCATAAGGAGCATTTGAGACTGGTGTTGCAGAGATTGAGAGACTCGCAATTGTACGCCAAGTTCAGCAAGTGTGAATTTTGGCTAGATCGGATTATCTTTTTGGGTCACGTGATTTCGGCGCAAGGGATTTCGGTGGATCCGAGTAAGGTCGAAGCAGTTCTTAACTGGGAGAGACCTAGGAACGTGTCAGAGATCCGCAGTTTCTTGGGATTGGCTGGATATTACAGGCGTTTTGTAGAGAAGTTTACTTCGATAGACAGGCCTTTGACTCAGTTGACTCAGAAGGATAAGATATTTGTGTGGACTGATGAGTGCGAGTACAGTTTTCAGACTTTGAAGGAGAAGTTGACTACTGCTCCTGTTTTGGCTCTACCGTCTGGATCCGGAGGATTTGTGGTGTGCTCCGATGCTTCTCTCAATGGTTTAGGATGTGTGCTGATGCAGAACGGGTACGTGATTGCCTATGCGCCTCGGAAGTTGAAGCCTCACGAGACGAGATACCCTGTTCATGATTTGGAGTTGGCTGCAATAGTGTTTGCCTTGAATATTTGGCGACATTATCTGTATGGTGAAGAATTTATGGTGTACACCGACCACAAGAGCCTGAAGTATATCTTCACGCAGTCTGATTTGAATATGAGGCAACGACGATGGATGGAATTGCTCAAGGACTTTAACTGTGAAATTCAGTATCAGCCTGGGCGGATGAACTCAGTTGTCGATGCATTGAGTAGGAAGACCCAGCCTGCGATGCTTTCTTCTTTGAGTGTCTCTAAATTCTATGAGTAGTTGAGTACTTCTGGTTGGCGTTTTCAGCCAGGTGATCAGTACTTTACGGTTTCTTCAATTCAGGTAGAACCACAGATTGTGAGTGCCATCAGGGAGGCGCAGAGGACTGATCCATATGTTCATGAGTTGAAGATTAAGGCCCGAAGCGGTCATTCTGATGATTTTTCTATTTCTTTTGAGGGGTGTCTGAGATTCCGAGGAAGATTGGTGGTTCCGAACTTGATCGATTTGAAGGATACCCTTATGAACGATGCACATTGTAGCCGGTATAGTGTGCATCCGGGCGAGAGAAAGATGTACCATGCCTTGAAGTCTCACTACTGGTGGGTAGGTATGAAGAGCGACATCTCTGGTTTTGTTGCTAGATGTTTGAATTGCCAACAGGTCAATGCTGAGAGAATGAGACCTGGTGGATTGCTACAGAGTTTGGAAGTGCCCCAATGGAATTGGGAGCACATTGCCATGGATTTTGTGACTCATATACCACGATCGAGCAGGGGATGCGATGCTATTTGGGTGGTGATTGATAGACTTTCGAAGTCTGCCCATTTCATTCCCTATGATGTGAGATCTTCCATGAATAAAATGGAAAAACTTTATATCGACCATGTGGTTAGATTGCATGGAGTTCCGATTTCGATAGTGTCTGACAGAGATCCAAGGTTTACTTGCCGATTTTGGAAGAGCTTGCAAGCAGCGATGGGTTCGAGATTGGCTATGAGTACAGCCTATCACCCACAGACAGCTGGCCAGTCTGAACGGACTATTCAGATTTTAGAGGATATGCTGCGTGCAGTGGTGATGGATTTCAGTGGTGGCTGGCAGGATTCCTTGTCCTTAGTTGAGTTTTCGTATAATAACAGCTACCAGGTTACTATCGGAATGGCTCCGTTTGAGGCGTTGTATGGTCGAAAATGCAGATCTCCAATCTGTTGGGAAGAAGTTGGTGAGAGACAGCTTTCTACCCCTGAGTTTGTGCAGCACATGAAGGATCAGATTGATTTGATTCGGAGTAGAATGAAAGCTGCTCAAGACCTTTTCTCTAGCTATGCTAACCGAAGACGTCGATCGTTGGAATTTGAGGTTGGCGATAGAGTATTTCTGAAAGTTTCTCCCTTCAAGAGCGTGATGCGCTTTAGATTTAAAGGCAAATTAGCTCCAAGATTCGTTGGTCCCTTTGAGATTATCGAATGGATTGGACAATTGGCTTATCGATTGGACTGCCTGATGAGTTAGCAGCGATGCATGACGTTTTCATGTGTCAATGTTGAGGAAATATGAGCCAGATCCATCCCATGTGTTGAAAACTGATGAAGTTGAGCTACATTCTGCCTTGAGTTATGTTGAATATCCAGTTCAGATTTTGGATAGGAAGGAGAAGCAGCTGAGGAACAAAGTGGTTCCGTTGGTGATGGTCCAATGGAGCAAGCAAGGCAGAGAAGAAGCAACTTGGGAACGTGAAGAGAAGATGCAGCGGGAATGGCCGCATCTGTTTGAGTATATAGATGTATTAATTTTTGGTTTCTGGTTGTGTTTTCCTTAATTATTGTTTGTGAATTGTTCAGTTATCTTGAACTCTTGGATTGTAGCAGATGAATTTCCATTTTGTGTTCTGATGTTGCGATAAATTGATTGGATTCTTCCCTAAGTTTGCCTTTGATTTCGAGGACGAAATCTCTTCAGGTGGGGAGAATGTGAGGATTGAGAAATTCGAATAGCGATTAATCAGATTTTTGTAGGATTAGTCACAGGAATTAGAGTTGTCGAATTTCTGTAAGTATTGAATCAGCCGTAGCAAATTTTGGTAGTCAACACGGGTCAACGGTACTGTATCTTGCAGCTGGTGAAATTTGATAGAGATAGTTACTGTAGCGTGTGAGACGTACGTCGCCGTTTTGATTGTAGAGGTTGTTGCTGGCAGACGTTGCATTTAGCGCGAGAATTAGCGAGAGAGCGACACGTTTTGGTAAAAAATTTTGAGTGTTGACTACTGGACCAGCAGATGCTTGAGTAAAGGAGCGACCAGCTGATGGTTTGAAGAACCAGTCGCAGAGGTAGAGCGACGTCATTTTAATAAGTCAAAACTCTGCGTTTTGAGTGTTGCGACTGGTACCAGCCGCGAGAGATTTGTTATGAGGAATGCGTTGCGACTGGGTGACCAGCTGTTGGCACAAATGCTTACGTAATTGTTACGGCGTCGTTTGGATTAGTTGACGCGTCGTCGTTTTGGCTTGTTTTGCGTAACCAGTCGACTGATGGTTTTTTGTAGGGATCTGTTACCAGCTTTTGGTTGCTTCACAAGAGATATATTTTGTCAGCTGGTGAAGCTCTGCGACGTCGTTTGAGTTAGTTGGAACGGTGTCGTTTTGATGTTCTTTTGAGAATGCATCGACTCTTTGTTGCGCCTGGTTTTGTTGTGGGCAATGACTGGTTTTGTTAGCAGATTTCTACTGTTCGCGACGACTGATTATTTTGTGATCAGCAGACGTTGGATTTGAGGATTATATATATAAGTGTTGCTCGACACTTAGAAATATTTTAGAACCCGATATTTCTTATCTTCTTATCCAAACCCTTGTTCGATACTGTTCACTCGAACGCTTCTTCTTGAGATTTCTGCAAATTCCAACCTCTGTTTTTGATGATTTTGGTGACGCTGAGTTCGCCTTTCCTAGCTCTTTCAATTGCTACCCATTAGAGGACCTGAATTAGCGTTGGAGTAGAAGCGCGAAGATACTGGTGTTCGAAGCTTTTTGGAGAAGTCTGTTTCGTTGTTCTCCTTCTGGTTTAAGCTTCGGGGTGAGCATTTCTCGTTGAATTGAGCTTTCTCTAGAAGCTAATACCTGCGTAGAATTATTTAGAACTTGAGTATAGTTCTGGCCGTAGGTATTAGTGTGTACAGGTTCTGAATTATGCTTGAATTAAGCTGATTTTGAGGCTTTGAAACAGATTCCAGCTTCCAGAAAGTCCTGTCGTGCATTTGAGGAATCTGTGAGGTATAATTTGAGGATTGAAGGTACGAATTGAGCAAATTTGCAGCTTAGAGCATGAACATGACTATGATTGATGTTGTGAACCTGCTGATGTGATTATATGATTTTACGTGTTACAGTTTTTTGAATTGATTGAATTGTACATTCTGTTTCACGTATGAATTATTGTATGCATTATGCATTGATGATTGATTGGCATACATGCATACATATTGAGCTTGACAGATCGATTGATGACCCGAGATTAGAGCCACGTTGTGACTGGCCGACTGAGTTGTCGTGCCTGAAAAGTCCAACGCTATCATCGGAGTGGTGACGACCGGATTCGAGTGTCTACCACCGAGCTGTGATGGGTTGATGGACCCTGAAGATCACGGACCGATGATTTCCACCAACTGACTCGCTGTGCGTTGTATAGAGGCTCGATTGATGTGATTGCCAGTTGACTTGCTGGTCTAGATATCCGATATTTAATAGCCCTCATGCATTCATGGCATTGATTATAGCATGTTGCATGTTAGCTGTTTAGATAGCTGTTCGTACTGAGGCTTGACCTCGTATTTGTTTTCCTACTTTTGTGTTTTTTGGGTCTGCGTTACCCATTTATAGGATCTTCAGGTAACCAAGCTGGAAAGAGTGGAGGTTCAGCTGGTCGATCCCCATTTCTATGAGTCCCAGTTATTTTATTTATGTATCGAACACGGGGTATGCCCCGTGTCTTATGTATTTTTGGGGATCTGTATTTGAATTGATAATTGTGTTACCTGTTTTATGTGAGTCTGAGTAAACTCATATTTTGATTATGAATATTTTGAATGTATGATTTTTTGTTCAGGCCTAATTTATTTCGAACATTTTTAAGACAAATTTTTACGCTTCCGTGATTATGAGCTTAATTGTGCTATTATCTTGAGTATTTAGCACGGGGCCTGACAGATATCCATACAAGTATTGTTAAAAATATAAAATCCAAAGTGCAAACCTTACCATGTTTAGGCATACCCAATCCCATAGCTTTCACGATAGTCGAAACTGATTCCTCTGACATAGGTTATGGAGGTATACTCAAACAACGTTTAGGGACCCAAGAACAGTTAGTTAGATTTCATTCAGGTCTCTGGCTCGGACCTCAAAAAAATTATTCAACTATCAAAAAAGAAATTTTATCCATTGTTCTTCGTATTTCAAAATTTCAAGATGATCTTTTTAACAAAAGTTTTCTTTTACGAGTTGATTGTAAATCTGCCAAGGAAGTCATTTTAAAAGATGTTCAAAATCTTGTTTCAAAACAAATTTTTGCTCGCTGGCATGCCATACTTTCTGTATTTGATTTTGAAATTGAATTTATCAAAGGGGAAGATAATTATCTTCCCGACTTACTAACCAGAGAATTTTTACAAGGAAAAAAAAATCTTCTTGCAGATGGATCCTCCAAAGCATAGAATTCAAATATCAAAAGATTATGAATTACCCAAAACCTCTACAAAAGAGATCGTCCAACTTCATTACCCTCAAACACCCACAAAAACACCCTCTCAACGACCTACTGGTCCTTTCCCCCTCTTACTTCATATTTCAATCGTTACATCCCTCTTCAAAATACTCCTGAACTACCTTAAAAATCTGTTTTTAGCTTCTCCTTCTCCTTCAAAACAAATTCATACTACTCCTTCCACCCCTCAAGAAAATGATGACCATAAATATGTTCATAAACCGTGGCCTGAAAATCTTGGGTTCGCACCTTTCATGGAAATTCCACAAGTTGTCAAAAAGCAAGACTATTTACGCAAACGTTTTATTTCCACCCAATACTGGGAGTCTACTGACCCTACAAAACTTCAAAGATTTTTTGAGTTCATACTTGTGGACACAGATTCTATTGAAATAGTCCACAAAAGAGATTCAAAAAATTATATTACCTATTCCAAGTGTATCATCAAACAGGTCATCTCTTCGTCCCAATGGGATGATTCTCATACTCAGCCAGTCAATAATTTCAAACTCCGTCAGTTTTCTGTCAATTTTCAACCCCCGAATTTCAATTACTTTGACTACAAACAAGCCTGGTTCAAAACTTTTTATTTACATCCTTATTCTCATTCATGGTTCTTTACCTTTCATACTGGTTGCGATTCCAATTTTCCCACTTGGTTCTATGAGTGGTGGACACTCATGGGATCCGATTCCTCAATACTTCCCAAAGATATCAAAAAGGGTTTGGAGATCTTCTCTGAACACTCCTGCCTTCCAAATTTTCAAAAGCCATTAAAATTCCATTCTGAATTCAAAGTTCCATGGATTTTTGCTTGGGACTTCGATTTCCAAAAACTGTATCCCGATCCCGTACCTTTCTCCTTGGTGCGGATTCATAAAATCAAATGGAGGGGAAAATATGATACCCACTTATGTAACGAACAAGTTGTCGTCATTTCCTATCTACAGGACAAAAGCCCAAATATTCATCCGAGGACAAGAAACAAAAGAAACCTATTCAAACCAACATCCAAGCAGCCCAATAATCCAAATCTGATGCTGATCCTTCTCAAAAAACCTTCTGGGAACAATTCAAAAATGACCCAGAATTTCAAAATCGTCTATTTGAATTTATGTCCCAATGTTCTTCAAAAACTGCAAAATCAGAAGAATCGGTTTCCTCCGACCCCTACGGAGGACCTGCCTCTCAAGATCCTTTGATTACTAAATTTCTAAAATCAAGGGAAGTTTCAAAAAAAAAAAAATTAATATACTCCTTTGGCCAGAAGTTTCTCGATGAAACGCGTGCCATCTTTTTCATCATCCTTCAAATCTTTCGTGGCCGACAGCATCTTTTCAACCGACGCAAAAATTTCAAAACTCGCGTGCAAGTGTTGGCTATGATCAAAAGACGACAAAGTTGACAGGTCAAAAGAAAGGTATAGTACATGACAACTTGCAAAAGAAATCAAAAGGCCAACTCAAAAGTTATGTATCTTGAAAGTCACCTCAAAAGTAATGTATAGTGGAGGCTAGCTGTATTGGATTCCATTAGAAGCTTTCAATAACGTTTCTATATAAATAGATGTTGGTTGTAACTCATAGGCAGAGCGAATTTAGATCACTTCGATATTTTCTGAGTTTGTATTCTGCTCATCTGCTACAACTTTCTGCAAATCTTCAAATTGTAAGATTTTTAAGTTTATAAAAGTCAAAAGTAGTGTATAATGGAATCCAGCTGTATTGGATTCCATTAGAAGCTTTCAATAACGTTTCTATATAAATAGATGTTGGTTGTAACTCATAGGCAGAGCGAATTTAGATCACTTCGATATTTTCTGAGTTTGTATTCTGCTCATCTGCTACAACTTTCTGCAAATCTTCAAATTGTAAGATTTTTAAGTTTATAAAAGTTTCAATTCAAGCTTCTATCTTCTGTTTTGTTTTACTTATTTCATTTAAGCTTTAAGTTTTTATGTTTATGTTTTTATGATCCTGTTTACATTTGGTATCAGAGCCAAGACTTAATGAACTTAGAAACTCTAAATCTTAGATACTGTCAAGATTATCATAGATAACCTCTCAACCTTGTGTCTAGGTGGTTGGAATTATGTTGGTAAGCTGTGATTCCGTTGGTAAGCCTGTGTCGGTGTTCCCGGTCTACGTTCCCGGTCTGCGTTCCCATACTACCACACTGATACATAAGTGTTAAGATTAATCTGTTGTAATCAAGATGGCTTTAAGACTAAGAAACCTATTTTCATTAGGATCTACCTCCAGATCCCAGAACATAGTTCAAAGTAGTGAAACCCATATGCCTATAGATTATTCAAACTGGACTATTCCTGAAGAACAAATATAAAATATATATAAGATAGGTTTTACAGATTTCAAAACTGTTTTTCTGTCAAAACTCATGAAGAGACTTTATCTATTCAAGAAGATTCTCAAAGTATCGCTCTCTTAAATAACACAACGATTCAAAAATATATTCAAAAAATAATTATAGATATCTACACTTTGGTTTAATCCAAATAGCTGTCAAACCTTTAGTCCATATTGGAGTTGATACTCCAATTTACTTAGCTTTAAGAGATAAAAGACTTAAAAGATATCAAACATCTCTTTTATCAATGATTCAAACTAATATTTGTAATGGACCAATATACTTCAATTGTTCACCTAACTTCTCTGTAGATCTTACAGATCCAATGATTCTGGATTCTTTAATACTAGATGTTCATATACAAGATGATGAATTTCATCCCTCTAAGAACTTTGCAATATATTACAGAGTCTATTTTAGACTTCTGTCTTCTCAACTAAACCCCAAGTAAAACAGACTGCCTTCTTCGAAAGAAGAAACAGTTTTGTTACAAATAGATGCTGAAAGACCTACGGTCTTCACTCCAAAAAGATTAAAATGGAATGAAATAACCATCCCACAACAATTCATAATTAACACACCTCAAATTCCTATAAACATAGATTTCGCATACCTAAATGAAGAAATGCAAGATCCATTTCATCATAATAAGAGAAAATGGTATGACAAACTAGATAAACATATTAAGGAACATATTCATCAAAAATGGATTCAAAAAATGAAAACAATAAAATCCAATATTCCTTTTTATACATTTTTAACAATATTTTTATCCGCCGAAGGTTTTAATGACTTTCAAAACAAATATGTCATTCACGTCAATACAACTCTTCACAAAAAATGGACACTCAGTAACAATGAAAATGTTACTGCAGTACATCCACCTCTCCAAACATTACAGTTACCTACTCCCAAGGGAGATGTCATCGCTGATCCTTTTAAACGAGGACACAATGACAAAGAACCTGTCAATACAGAAGACATAAATAAAATTTTCCAACAAAAAATTACTCTAATCAAATCCTTAAAACAATAGCAACTCAAGTTGATATATCCAACAATCTTACTCAACCACCAAAACAGTCAATATTTAATGATACAATAGCCAAACCTTTTTTCCAAACAAGAGTCATTCCTACTGAAAAAGAAAAACAGATAAGCTAAATAAAAATACTGATTTCCTATTAAATAAAATATCTACAAAATTATCAGAAATTGGAACATCATGACATAAAATTAATTTTGTTGAAACCAATAACGAACAAAATAATGACACTGATTCTTCCAATACCCTGTATCTAACTCAGAATCCGAAGACGAAATTAATCATATTGAATATCCTTTTACCGATGAAGATGATCAAATTAATAAAATATACAATAGACGACGAGGATTCAACAATAATAATTATAAAAACTCTCGTAATTATTATCGACGCCTACGCTTGTTGATATTGGTTACGAAGAAAGGAATCAATTTAAAAGCACAAAATACGATGGCCAATCAATAGTTGAATGGAACATCGATGGTAAATCTGAATATGAAATTCTCAATACTCTACAAGAAATGGGCATGGCCCGTGCAGCCTATAAAATTAAAGGTCAAAATGAAGAAACCGCCACGACCTTGATTATTCAAGGCTTCACTGGACAATTAAGAAATTGGTGGGATAAAGCATTATCCCTCGAATCAAAATTAAGTATATTAAACCATACAATTCATATGGAAGATGAAAACGGAAATATCACTGAACAAAATGATTCATGTGAACTTTTTATAGTCACTATATCCATGTATTTCATTGGAAATCCAAACGAAGAATTTACTTCTTCTAAAATTATCCTCACAAACTTAAAATGTCCATCCTTGACCGATTATCGTTGGTATAAGGATGTTTTTCTCACTCATGTTCTTCGCCGGGATGACTGTAACATGTCTTTCTGGAAGGAACGATTCATCATGGGACTACCCCGACTTTTTGCCGATCGAATAATTCAAAAATTAAAAACCGCAATTGGTGCTGATGACATTCCTTTTGAGGATATGACTTTTGGACAATTGTTCGCCTTCATCAAAAAAGAAGGATTATCTTTATGTTCCGAACTCAAACTTCAAGCCCAATACAGATTTGATCGTACAACAACTCGTAAAGAGTTGGGAAGTTTATGTTCAATGTTCGGTTTAATGGACATTGATCCTCCTTCTATCCGCCGTAAAAAGAAACAAAAAACATTTACCTCATACGCTAGGCGATCAAAATTTAGTAATTCAAGATTCCGTAAACATAGACACTCCAATACCAAGTCAAATACTTTAAAATGTTGGAATTGTAACCAACCTAGACACACCTCAAACAACTGTAATAAAAAACCAAAGAAGGCTCGTAAAAAATCACCCAAGAAAAAAATTAATGAACTAATAGATGATATTCCTAGTGATGCAAGTACTTCTACAAAAGATGAGACAGAATCTGAAAATGAACAACCTTCAAAGGGCATCTTTCACTTATGTGTTATTTCAAAAGACAAAGAGAAGCAATCCTTGATTCAGTTCAACAAATTCCAGATCAAGAAACTCAAAAACAATACCTTAATAAGTTAAAAGACCTAATAATAGATGAATCTACTTCAAAACGTGACCCTGTCAAAGAACATTTCAGTTTAAGCACTCTGTTTGATAAATATCCCCAGCAGAGTATTCTCAAACAAATAACTACAAAAGATTTGCAATCAGAAATCAACATACTTAAAAAACAAGTCAATCAACTTCAAAAATATCTGTTTTCCCTAAGAGAAAAAGATTTGGAATTAGAAACAAAATTATTACTCATTAGTTCAAAACAAACTATACCAGAAGATAGTGATGAAATACATATAGATCCCGTTAATCAAGTATCAACTAACAACTTCATCAATTCTATACAAAAAATTGAATTCCAAAAATGGTATGTCAATATAGATTTGGTAATACATGATTTCAAAATTACCCTTATTGCCCTTGTTGACTCTGGGGAAGATCATAATGTTCTACGCGAAGGTGTAATCCCATCCAAATATTATGAAAAAACAACAGAAAAACTATATACGGCTAATTCAAAACCTCTGGACATAAGATACAAATTATCAAAGGCTCATATCTGTAATAATGGTTACTGTTTCAAAAATGTATTTACACTCGTCCGTGACATATCACAAGATATGATTCTCGGCACTCCTTTCCTCACACAAATTTACCCTTTCCAAGTAAATGATAAAGGTGTATTTACCAAAATCCATGGTCGACATATCCTATTTCCTTTCATAACACCAGTTAAGCAAAAAGAAATATTATTGTTACAAAATTCTTCAATATTTAAACAAATAAATATTATTCATCACAAAAAACGACATATTAATTCCTTAAAAGATGAACTCCCTTACCTTCAAATTTAAGAGCAATTTCTTAATACTCAAATTAAACAGAAAATCACTGAATTAGAACTTTTTATCACAAACCAAATTTGCAGTGAACTCCCAAATGCCTTCTGGGATCGCAAAAGTCAAATTGTTACCATTCCTTATGAAAAATATTTCAATGAAAGAAATATCCCTACAAAAGCTCGTCCCATCCAAATGAATCAAGAATTCCTTCACCACTGCCAAAAAGAAATTCAAGATCTCTTATCCAAAAAACTAATAAGGCCTTCCAAATCACCTTGGAGTTGTTCTTCCTTTTACGTATTAAAACAAACAGAACTGGAACGTGGGGTACCACGTCTGGTCATTAATTACAAACCTTTGAACAAGGTTCTTCAATGGATTCGATATCCAATCCCAAATGAAAGAGACCTAATTAACAGACTACATTCAGCCAAAATATTTTCAAAATTTGATCTCAAATCTGGTTACTGGCAAATACAAATTGTTGAGACCGATCGTTACAAAACGGCTTTCACAGTTCCTTTTGGACATTACGAATGGAATGTAATGCCTTTTGGACTGGAACGTGGGGTACCACGTCTGGTCATTAATTACAAACCTTTGAACAAGGTTCTTCAATGGATTCGATATCCAATCCCAAATGAAAGAGACCTAATTAACAGACTACATTCAGCCAAAATATTTTCAAAATTTGATCTCAAATCTGGTTACTGGCAAATACAAATTGTTGAGACCGATCGTTACAAAACGGCTTTCACAGTTCCTTTTGGACATTACGAATGGAATGTAATGCCTTTTGGACTAAAAAATGCTCCTTCTGAATTCCAAAGAATTATGAATGATATTTTCAATCCCTATAGTTCTTTTAGCATCGTCTATATAGATGATATCCTCATATTTTCGGACAATCTTGACCAGCATTTCAAACATCTAAGACATTTTCTCCAAATCATTAAGCAAAATGGTCTTGTGTTATCTCAAAAGAAAATGAAATTATTTCAGACTTCAATCCGTTTCTTAGGACATGACATAAGAAAAGGTCTTATACCTATCCATAGGGTTATTCAATTTGCTGAAAAGTTCCCTGATCAAATCAAAGACAAAAATCAACTTCAAAGATTTTTAGGATGTCTTAATTATATAGCAGAATTTTTTCCTAACTTACGCCAAATCTATCAACCTTTATATAAACTCTTGCAAAAAAATCCCCCTCCATGGACTGATATCCATACAATTATTGTTAAACATATAAAATCCAAAGTGCAAACCTTACCATGTTTAGGCATACCCAATCTCATAGCTTTCATGATAGTCGAAACTGATTCCTCTGACATAGGTTATGGAGGTATACTCAAACAACGTTTAGGGACCCAAGAACAGTTAGTTAGATTTCATTCAGGTCTCTGGCTCGGACCTCAAAAAAATTATTCAACTATCAAAAAAGAAATTTTATCCATTGTTCTTTGTATTTCAAAACTTCAAGATGATATTTTTAACAAAAGTTTTCTTTTACGAGTTGATTGTAAATCTGCCAAGGAAGTCATTTTAAAAGATGTTCAAAATCTTGTTTCAAAACAAATTTTTGCTCGCTGGCAGGCCATAATTTCTGTATTTGATTTTGAAATTGAACTTATCAAAGGGGAATATAATTCTCTTCCTGACTTCCTAACCAGAGAATTTGATGGTCCCAGAAATAGGATAAATATGCGTATAGGAGTTCAGAAGGGGGGGGGGGTTGAATGAACTCCTTTCGATTTTAGATTTTCGAAACTCTTTTAAACTGTTTTACAAGCACTGCTTAACTTAAGTTTGAGTTACCAAACTTAAGGATCTCAGTTTTATGCAAATATCTTGGCCAACAAAAATAGTGCGGAAAGAGGCCAATCGATTTGTGAACAGACAAACAGTAAATAGATTGCTGAATGTAAAAGGTAAGACTCAGGGATTTGTTTCTGGAAGTTCAGACTTCAATGTCCTACGTCTCCCATTCTTCCTCCTCGGAAGGTATCACTATAAGATTTGATGCAAGTAGCCTTTCTACAAACATCCAATCACACAAGCCTCACTTGTATGAACATGACTATGATTGATGTTGCGAACCTGCTGATGTGATTATATGATTTTACGTGTTACAGTTTGTTGAATTGATTGAATTGTACATTCTGTTTCACGTATGAATTATTGTATGCATTATGCATTGATGATTGATTGGCATACATGCATACATATTGAGCTTGACAGATCGATTGATGACCTGAGATTAGAGCCAATTTGTGACTGGCCGACTGAGTTGTCGTGCCTGAAAAGTCCAAAGCTATCATCGGAGTGGTGACGACCTGATTCGAGTGTCTACCACCGAGCTGTGATGGGTTGACTGACCCTGAATATCACGGACCGACGATTTCCACCGGTTGACTCGTTGTGCATGGTATATAGGCTCGATTGATGTGATTGCCAGTTGACTTGCTGGTCTAGATATCCGATCTTTAATAGCCCTCATGCATTCATGGCTTTGATTATAGCATGTTGCATGTTAGCTGTTTAGATAGCTGTTCGTACTGAGGCTTGACCTCGTATTTGTTTTCCTGCCTTTGTGTTGTTTGGGTCTGCGTTACCCATTTGCAGGATCTTCAGGTAACCAAGCTGGACAGAGTGGAGGTTCAGCTGGTCGATCCCCATTTCTATGAGTCCCAGTTATTTTATTTATGTATCGAACCCGGGGGATGCCCTGTGTCTTATGTATTTTTGGGGATCTGTATTTGAATTGATAATTGTGTTACCTGTTTTATGTGAGTCTGAGTCAACTCATGATTATGAATATTTTGAATGTATGATTTTTTGTTCAGGCCTAATTTATTTCGAAAATTTTTAAGACAGATTTTTACGCTTCCGTGATTATGAGCTTAATTGTGCTATTATCTTGAGTATTTAGCACGGGGCCTGACAGATATCCATACAAGTATTGTTAAAAATATAAAATCCAAAGTGCAAACCTTACCATGTTTAGGCATACCCAATCCCATATCTTTCATGATAGTCGAAACTGATGCCTCTGACATAGGTTATGGAGGTATACTCAAACAACGTTTAGGGACCCAAGAACAATTAGTTAGATTTCATTCAGGTCTCTGGCTCGGACCTCAAAAACATTATTCAACTATCAAAAAAGAAATTTTATCCATTGTTCTTCGTATTTCAAAATTTCAAGATGATCTTTTTAACAAAATTTTTCTTTTACGAGTTGATTGTAAATCTGCCAAGGAAGTCATTTTAAAAGATGTTCAAAATCTTGTTTCAAAACAAATTTTTGCTCGCTGGCAGGCCATACTTTCTGTATTTGATTTTGAAATTGAACTTATCAAAGGGGAAGATAATTCTCTTCCTGACTTCCTAACCAGAGAATTTGATGGTCCCAGAAATAGGATAAATATGCGTATAGGAGTTTAGGAAGGGGGGGGGGGGGGTTGAATGAACTCCTTTCGATTTTAGATTTTCGAAACTCTTTTAAACTGTTTTACAAGCACTTCTTAACTTAAGTTTGAGTTACCAAACTTAAGGATCTCAGTTTTATGCAAATCTTTTGGCCAAAAAAAATAGTGCGGAAAGAGGCCAATCGATTTGTGAACATTCAAACAGTAAATAGATTGCTGAATGTAAAAGGTAAGAGTCAGGGATTTGTTTCTGGAAGTTCAGACTTCAATGTCCTACGTCTCCCCTTCTTCCTCCTCGGAAGGTATCCCTAGAAGATTTGATGCAAGTAGCCTTTCTACAAACACCCAATCACACAAGCCTCACTTTTATGAACTCCTAGACTCACTAACTTCACACGTAGACGTTGCTGCTGGTTATCAAGTAACAAAATGATATTTTCGAACTGCTTCACAAAGCCAGTTCATTACAGACTCAATAAATATGACAATGAATACAATTTTTGAGTGCTGTAAGATTCTCTGGTTCTAAAACAAATAAACTCGATTCAACAAGATGAACCAGAGAATTGACTCGAAGGTTTGTCTATGAATAACAACAGTAGTGTTCTTCGAGTCTTGTGAGCTTTTTGAATATATTCAACAGATAGAAAGCTCTGAGTATTTTGACAGCGTGACCGCGATGATAATGAGAGTGAAGGTTGTTTCTTCAATCCAGCTTCAGGTATTTATAGGCTTCGTCCAACGGTCATAAATGCTTCAAAGGAAAAATAAATCCCGTTTGAATCTCTGTGAAAATTGTACGTCGTAAAACCTGCTCCACTAAAAGGTAAATTGCCCATTGACAGAGCCAAATTGTCGTATACCATTTTTGTGCAAACATTGAAGAACGGCCTCTGTACATCGTACTATTTACCCAAAATAGTACCTACACTGTCTCCTCAATTTACAGGCAATTGTACGATTCTACATATCTTTTCCATTTTGAGTATACAATCGTATTTGAATCAATTTGAACTTGCGCCTAAAATTTCTCTTGTTCACCAGCTTCAACACCTTCGTTGTTGTTTGAATCTCTGTGAAAATTGTACGTCGTAAAACCTGCTCCACTAAAAGGTAAATTGCCCATTGACAGAGCCAAATTGTCGTATACCATTTTTGTGCAAACATTGAAGAACGGCCTCTGTACATCGTACTATTTACCCAAAATAGTACCTACACTGTCTCCTCAATTTACAGGCAATTGTACGATTCTACATATCTTTTCCATTTTGAGTATACAATCGTATTTGAATCAATTTGAACTTGCGCCTAAAATTTCTCTTGTTCACCAGCTTCAACACCTTCGTTGTTTATGAGGTTGCGACTGGAAGATGTTTAAAGTATGCACCGACTGGTTTCCTTTATACCACGTGCATTTTTCCTAGACTGGTTCTTTATAAATCCAACGACTGGTTAGTTAAAACTCTGACGTTTTAACTTATCCATACGACATCGTTTTGCTAAAAACCCTCGACTGGTTAAATATAGCACTGTAGCTCTCGACTGGTTCTACAAACCATCAACTAGATTCACAAATAACTGTAGCTCTCGACTGGTTCCAATACGGTGTCGCTTCAACTTATTCAAACGCTGTCGTTTTGCACACGCTAATATTTGAATTTTTGCGTCTGATCATATGAAGCACTGTAGCTTGCGACAGGATACAAAAACACTGTAGCTTGCATCTGGTTTTTCCATCGACTGAATCAATAACCCTGCGTCTGAATAAACAAATCACTGATTTAACTTGTCATTTTGTTATCACCAAAACCATAAATTTTATCCTAACAATTTCCCCCTTTTTGGTGATGACAAAATCTAGCAGCCGAGATAGATGAATAGACAGAAGTAAATTGCACACGAACTGCAGAATCAAATTTCATTAATAAGAACCTTGTACATATGATTTGTACAAAAGATTAACCCTATGTCAGTCCTAGAATCTCCTTCTTTTGCTTGATCCACTCAGCCTTCTGATTCTTCTTTGTCTTTCTCTTTCTCTTTCTGCTTCTGCTTGACGTCTATCTGCCTCACGAATTCTTTCCGCGGTCTCTTCCAAACTGATAGATTGTCCACTCTCTAGATTTTGAACAACAGAAGGAGGAGGTTGGGGGCGGCTGCTACTTCCTTCCCCCTTTTTGGCATCACCGCCTCTAATATAGTCGACGAGATCACCAATCTGGGTGGAAAGGTGTAACGCCCCAAAAATCCGTAAGTCCACATATTATTCATTTCTTTCCCAGAGGGGTTAGATTGCTATTGTTCAGCATCTTCAGCACTTCAATTTGCATCTGTGATGATTTCAAGTTTCGATTTAGAACGCGGTTCATGGAGTATTCCGGGAGGGATTAACCCGAGCAAAATTCGAGTTTTAAAAAGGGATTTAAATAGTTAATTCGAAGTGATAATTTAAATTGTTCTTTTTTTTAAAGAACATGTTTTAAATTAAAATCTCTCTTTTAAAATAAAAAGGGATGGGCGATAGGTTTTCAAACCAAATGATTTCAAACACCATCATTTCTTTACTGTGTACGTTCTTCCGCCCATGCTTCAATAATTGAGCTCTTTTAAATGGGTAAAACCCTCTGCTTTGAGTAGCGAGAAACGTAACTTTCTCTGCAAATTTTCTAAGAAGCTTCAAATTGCTCGTGGGAAGTTCCAACCTGAGTGTCTGTTCACGCCGTTGTTCGTCTTCCAGGCAAGCTAGTTCCGTTCTTTGACGTGCCCATGATAGCATAATATTGTTCCTTCCAGTTTGAATGCTTACCTGTGTAGTTATGGTTTCCGTTTAACTGAGCTTGTTTCCTCTCAAAAAGGTTTTGTAAAATTATGGGTTCGCAGATAGTGCTCTGTTCTTTTAAAATGGCAGAAAGGTTCAGTTTTTAGAGATATTTGAGTTTATAGAGCTGTTTTTGTTTCTTTCAAAACTACTGGGATGTACAGAGTTCGGGGAAGAAAGCCAAGAGAAGTTCTTGTTTTCCTAAAGTGGTGTGAAGACTCTGGACATTGAATTTAAACGAATAAACAACGCTGGTTCGATCAGGAGAAAGTCTTGATTTGATAAGAGAAGTTAGTTCGTTTAGAATCTGTCTGAGTCGAAGCAGGTGCTTCTTAGCGAGAAACCAGCAGGTGCTTCTTAGTGAGAAACCAGCAGGTGCTTCTTAGCGAGAAACCAGCAGGTGCTTCTTAACGAGAAACCAGCAGGTGCTTCTTAGCGAGAAACCAGCAGGTGCTTCTTTGTTAGAAACCAGCTGTTGCATTTTATGTTCGACCAGCTGTTGCATCTTGTTCACGACCAGCTGCTGCATTTTATTCATGACCAGCTGTTGTGATCTTTGTTCGATCAACTGCTGAATTTCCTATAGCTCAACTGCTGAATTTCCTATAGCAACTGCTGAATTTCCTACAGCAACCTACTGTTCATTGCTTTCAGCAGCAACCTACTGTTCATTGCTTTCAGCAGCAACCTACGGTTCATTTCTTTCAGTAGAAACCTACTGTTCATTTCTTTCAGCAGCAACCTACTGTTCATTTCTTTCAGTAGATAGTTACGATTCAATTCTGTTGACCATAACTTTTCGTATGACTACCCCGAGTAATATCTGTTGACAACAACCATTGATTTCTCCGAGAGATCTGTTTCTTGTGAAAGACCTGTTCTTCCAGATAAATCTGATTTTCTATCATTAAGCTTATGTTACGTCTCTAAGCTGAATCCAGCTTAATCCATTCTGGACGAATTCCTTAATTCTAAGCTTAATTCATTTCTTTAAAAGATATAATACGAATCCATTTTCGATTATTTCAAATCTTATGTCATTGTTCCTCAGTTTAGTGTTCGGCTATATGTTCTTCGTTCTTACAGCCGCATTGTTCTAAGTTTCTTAGTTGAGTTCCGCTGTACGCCCAGTAAGCTTTTAAATGTCAAAATAATTTTAAAGTAGTGAACCATGATTGTTTCTGCGAGATGTTTCAAATCCAAGAAAAGCAGTTTAAAGAGCATTTTGTTTTTAGCAGTAAATTTTCAGACTCTAAGAATTATGGCAAAGATGACAGACGGTCGATATGCGAAAGGTGAGCAACTGACTGTGTGTTAGATGCCCTTTCATATGGAAAGGCGAGCAACTGACTGTGTGTCAGATGCCCTTTCGTACGAGTAAGGTAAGCAGTCGTCCGGATGGAGATTGCCCCTTCATATTGAGCTATATGCTAGATACTGAATTCAGTAGTCATGTTAAGGGCCTAATGTATAATTTCCGAGCCATAAGTTATGAATCAAGAAATAGTGATGGGATCTGATTTTCTCCCATAACTAACGTTTACGAAAGAGCTTATGTTTAAAATGTTGTTGTGCTTTTATGCATGCGCAATTTATGTTTAAAATGTTTTTACGTGCATTTAACAAGATAGTATTGTTATCTCAGTTTTCCATCTTCTAGTTCCAGCTTATTCGTTTGAATCGGTTTTGGAACATATCTGTTTGCAGCTTTCAGTTTTCAATTAAAGTTATTTTCTGCCTGTACCGTATGCCTTTGTTATTACCAGCTCTACTTGTTGAGCCCTTAGGCTCACTAGCTTTCTTGGGTACAGGTATAGCTGTTCGGGGCAAGCTGGAAGATGAGAGCTGATGCAGATTTGGGGAGTTGTTTATCGTGGACCTAGCGTTTCCTTGCGGTTGCAAACCATGATTTTGTGAATGAAATTGTATCAGTCAAATTTCCCTTTTGATTGTATTTATACTGATTTTCAGTTATCTATTTTAATAATTCCTTTGCCATTTTTATATTCCAGTTCATTCCTTTCTGAATTGATTCACCAGCAATATGTTTGGTTACCATAAACGAATCTCATATATTGTATCGGCATATCTTTGTGCTGGTTATCTCTTTGGAACAGTCCCAACAAAAAAAAAAAAAACTTAGCACACTTTTTCTCCGTGCGGTATTTTATGAAATAGTGGACTAGGGTGCCACAAAAGGCTAAGAAGATCTGCTGCTATTTTGGCTTGAAACTCTAATTGCTCACTTCTTATAGCAACAACCTGCCCGTCCAATAAAAGAATTTTTGCATCAAGCTCATTGAACTTATTCCTGGTAGCCAGCTACTCTGTATCAGCAGAGATACCTTGGGCTATAACAGCTTTCTTCAATTCATTGAGACGAAGGATCTAAACATCATCTTGAATTTGTCCTTCTTGTCTCGCACTCTGGATAATACTTCGTAAGTAGTCATTTTGGTGTCCCAGAGAGGTTTGAAGACTTCGTTCAGTGCTATGGAGTCGAGATAAAATTTCACTATTAGCATCATCCATACGTTGAGAGAGAGAAGATTTCAAGGCATCCAGAAGAGAAGAGAGATCATCAGTAGCAGTTGGTAGCGAAGTCTGAGCCTCCGAGTGTCATCCACGGGAAAATCATTGGAACCAAAATGCATAAGAGAATCACTGGACGAATTGGTAGACTCTTGTCGCTGAGGAATAGATGGAGATGACTCTGGACTCTCAACAATGTACAATAGATCCTCCTAATCAAAAGAATCATCCTTTTGCAAAATTGGAGAGGGAGACCGGTAGACGGTAGACCCATCAGAAGAGGCTGATTCAAACTCTTGTATACTCTGTATCTCCACTGAATCCAACTGTACAAATGAATTAACAAAATTGTTACTGTCCATACACTGGCGAAAAATTCTTCGAAAACCTGCTGGAATCCTTTCAACACCTAAATTAGATACCACGAGATCTCTGCAAATATTTTCGCGCACGGGTCTCAAGCAACCAAACATATGGTATCTAACAATTTCTGTACATACTCTAGCCCAGCCCCAAGTCTTTATTAAAGAAGGGGCAGCTCTCCAATATTGGACTGGTTCTAGTCTTTATTAAAGAAGGCCCTGCACTTTATGTTGTGCGATCAAATCCTCAAGTGATTTCGAATGGGCAACAGACAGAAGATCAATAATTTTAGAGGCTGTTGCTGTCCATGGCTGCCCAGGAACATGATATTTTGCCTGGTTGATGAATATACCATTCTCCAACTGGCGAACTTTCAAGCCCAGAAAGAACGTCAGCTCCCCCATCATGCTCATTTCAAACTTGTCCTGCATCAACTTGGAAAATTTCTTGCACGGCATGGGGTTAGATGACCCAAAGATAATGTCATCGACATATATTTGAACTAACAGAATATGGTCATCTTTAACAAACTTAAACAGTGTCTTATCTACTGTGCCTATAGTGAATTGTTAGGAATTTTGTGAGTGTGTCATACCAAGCTCTGGGTGCTTGCTTCAACCCATATAGAGCTTTATCCAGTTTGTTCGACATATATTTGAACTAACAGAATATGGTCATCTTTAACAAACTTAAACAGTGTCTTATCTACTGTGCCTATAGTGAATTGTTAGGAATTTTGTGAGTGTGTCATACCAAGCTCTGGGTGCTTGCTTCAACCCATATAGAGCTTTATCCAGTTTGTAAACAAAGTCTGGATGTGTATGATCTATGAAGCCATGAGGTTGTGCAACATACACTTCCTCTGTCAATACGCCATTAAGAAAGGCACTCTTGACATCCATCTGAAAGACTTTGATGTCTTTGTATGCAGCATATGCAAGGAACATGCGTATGGCTTCTAATCTAGCTAATGGTCCAAAGGTCTCATCGAAATCTATTCCTTCCATTTTTCTAAATCCTTGTGCAACCAGCCTAGCCTTATTTCTTGTTACTACGCCATCTTCATTCAGTTTGTCCCTAAAGACCCAACGTGTTCCTATCACTGAATGATTATTAGGTCTAGGTACAAGTGTCCATACTTTATTGCATTTAAACTGATTTAGTTCCTCTTGCATAGCATCTATCCAGCTTGGGTCTGCTAAGGCTTCATCTATCACCTTAGGTTCTATATGCGAAAGAAATGCAGTATCAAAATGATCATACTGAGATAGCTGGCCTCGTGTGCGAACAGGGGATTCGAAATTACCTATGACTTGCTCAGGTGGATGATTTCTATTCCACTGAATATCAAGTCCAATGGGATTTGTTCTTTGTTGTTCCCCCTGTGTTGTTAGCTGGTTTGCAACGACTGGATCAGCAGACGCCATTTGATGTTGAATTTTGTTAGTGTCTGCGACTGCTTCCAGATGGTAAGAAGTGCTTGCGACTGTTTGACCAGCCGGTGAAGATATGCTTGCAGCTGGTTGTCCTGTAGTTGGTTGCGATGCCGATTGATACGTAACGCTTGCGACTGGTTGTCCAGACGCCATTTGAGTTGAAGTGCTTGCATCTGGTTGTCCAGTCGATGGTCGAGCGTCATTTGTTGGATCTTGTTGGACATTGTTGTGCATTGTGACCACTGCTGGTTGTTCATCCTCAACTGAATATCTTTGTGGCACGTCGTCATCTGATTCCTCAAGGGATGTTGATTCCAGACGTGAACACAAATCATGAAGGCTTGCAGCTGAGTTTGATTTGAAACTTCTTTCATCGAAAACCACGTGAGCAGATTCTTCAACTGTTAAGCTTCGGGTGTTGAACACTCTATATGTTTTGCTCACAGCTGAATAACCTAAGAAAATACCTTCATCGGATTTAGGTTCAAAAGCTGTTAGATGCTTCTTGCCATTGTTATGAATGAAACACTTGCATCCAAACACCCTGAAGTATGAAATATCAGGTTTCTTGCCATTCCAGATCTCATATGGGGTCTTATCATGCATTCTATTTATCATTGATCTGTTCTGAGTGTAACACGCTGTGTTAACTGCTTCTGCCCAAAATTTTTGAGAAATACCAGAATAAGCAATCATAGATCTAGCAGCTTCTTTTAAAGTGCGGTTTCTCCTCTCAAATAAACCATTTTGCTGAGTAGTTCTAGCTGCAGAAAGCTCATGCTTTATTCCAATGTCATCCAGATAAGAAGATAATTTTTTATTTAAAAACTCTATTCCTCGATCACTCCTTATCCGGTTGACTGTACAAGATTT
>KQ988433.1:81966-92773 GCA_001598015.1 Dorcoceras hygrometricum | reverse complement strand
CAGATCCATAACATCGATCACAGCCATGTTCACGCTGAAGGCTGTTAAATCTGCTCAATTCGTACCTTCAATAGCTGAAATCAACCTCAACAGATTCTTACAAGGCAAGGTACCACAATTGAAGCAAGTCAGCTTCTTCCTGATTTCGAAAATCCCAGCAGATACCTCCTGCGAACTCAAATCTGTCACAGGGTCTCACATATCAGCTTAATTCTAGTTCAAATCTAAACTTTTAAACATCATAGCCTACGGTCAGAACCCTGATCTAGTTCTACAAGTCTACCGAAGCTAGAAACAACAAGAAATGCTCACCCAGAAACTCAAACAAGCAGAAGAACCAACGAACTTCTCTGTACGAAGACACAGCAACTTCGCACTTCTTCCTCAACGTTGATTCAGGGCTTCAAATGGGAAGCAATCGAAAGAGCAACTCACGACGAATCCAGCGCCACCAAAATCACTCAAATCATCAGCGGAGAACGGCGGAAATATAAGCAAAATATGTTCGGGTGAACAGTAGCTCAACGAGGGTTTGGATAAGAAAACCCGATATTTCTAAGTGTCGATCAACACTTATATATATATATCTCTCAAATCCAACGTCTGCTGATCACAAAAATAATCAGTCGTCGTGAACAGTAGAAATCTGCTAACAAAACCAGTCGTTGCCCACAACAAAACCAGACGCAACAATCAATCGATGTATTCTCAAAATAACATCAAAACGACACCGTTCCAACTAACTCAAATGACGTCGCAGAGCTTCACCAGCTGACAACATATATCTCTTGTGAAGCAACCAAAAGCTGGTAACAGATCTCTAAAAAAACCGATCAGTCGACTGTTACGCAAAACAAGCCAAAACGACGACGCGTCAACTAATCCAAACGACGCCGTAACAGTTACGTAAGCATTTGTGCCAACAGCTGGTCACCCAGTCGCAACGCATTCCTCAAAACAAATCTCTCGCGGCTGGTACCAGTCGCAACACTCAAAACGCAGCGTTTCGACTTATTAAAACGACGTCGCTCTACCTCTGCGACTGGTTCTTGAAACCATCAGCTGGTCGCTCCTTTACTCACGCATCTGCTGGTCCAGTAGTCAACACTCAAAAATGTTGACCAACACATGTCGCTCTCTCGCTAACTCTCACGCTAAATGCAACGTCTGCCAACAGCAACCTCTAAAATCAAAACGACGATGTATTCCTCGTGCGCTACAGTAACTATCTAAATCAACTCTCACCAGCTGCAAGCTACAGTACCGTTGACTCGTGTTGACTCTGAAAATTTCGCTGCGGCTGATTAAATACTTAGAGAAATTCGACCACTCCAAATCCCGTGACTAATCCTACAAAATCTGATTAATCACTATTCGAATTTCTCAATCCTCACATTCTCCCCACCTTAAGAGATTTCGTCCTCGAAATCAAAAGCAAGCTCAAGGGAAGAATTCAATCAATTATCGCAACAACAGAACACAAAACGGAAATTCATCTGCTACAAATCCAAGAGTTCAAGATAACTGGACAATTCATAAACAAGAACTAAGGAAAACAAAACCAGAAACCGAAAATTAATACATCTATCTACTCAAACAGATGTGGCCACTCGCGCTGCATCTTCTCTTCTGGTTCCCAAGTTGCTTCTTCTCTGCCATGCTTGCTCCATTGGACCATCACCAACGGAACTACTTTGTTCCTCAGCTGCTTCTCCTTCCTATCCAAAATCTGAACTGGATATTCAACATAACTCAAGGCAGAATCCAGCTCAACTTCATCGGTTCTCAACACATGGGATGGATCTGGCTCATATTTTCTCAACATTGACACATGAAAAACATCATGCATCGCTGCTAAATCCTCAGGCAGCCTCAAACGATAAGCCAACTGTTTTGTTCCTCAGCTGCTTCTCCTTCCTATCCAAAATCTGAACTGGATATTCAACATAACTCAAGGCAGAATCCAGCTCAACTTCATCGGTTCTCAACACATGGGATGGATCTGGCTCATATTTTCTCAACATTGACACATGAAAAACATCATGCATCGCTGCTAAATCCTCAGGCAGCCTCAAACGATAAGCCAACTGTCCAATCCGTCTCGAAGGGACCAACGAATCTAGGAGCTAATTTGCCTTTAAATCTAAAGCGCATCACGCTCTTGAAAGGAGAAACTTTGAGAAATACTCGATCGCCAACCTCAAATTCTAACGGTCGACGCCTTCGATTAGCATAGCTAGTGAATCTATCTTGTGCAGCCTTCATTCTACTTTGAATCAAATCAATCTGGTCTTTCATATGCTGCACAAACTCAGGGGTAGAAAGTTGCTTCTCACCAACTTCTTCCCAACAGATCGGAGATCTGCATTTTTGACCATACAACGCCTCAAATGGAGCCATTCCAATAGTCACTTGGTAGCTGTTGTTATACGAAAACTAAACCAACGACAAAGAATCCTGCCAGCCACCACTGAAATCCATCACTACTGCACGCAGCATATCCTCCAAAGTCTGAATAGTCCGCTCAGACTAGCCATCCATCGTCGCTGCCTCATATTCAGATCAGACTGTGTGAAGATATACTTCAAGCTCTTGTGGTCGGTGTACACCACAAACTCTTCACCATACAGATAGTGTCGCCAAATCTTCAAGGCAAACACTATCGCAGCCAAATCCAAATCAAGAACAGGGTACCTCATCTCGTGAGACTTCAACTGTCGAGATGCATAAGCAATCACGTACCCGTTCTGTTGGCGCAGTGGCGGATCCGGATCCCGTTTCCCTGGGCGCAGCGGAAGTTTTAATAATTGCACCGGGAACGGTCAATACATAATAACTAATGCAATAAAACATTAATAGGATGTTTTTGTGATGCCCGAACCCACAGGAATCACGAATTGGTATAAATAAAAATTTTTGAAATAAAATAAGGGATAAAGGATAATTTGTTATAAGCTGTATTTCTTATAACTTAAAAGAAATCGAAACACAAGACAACTCAAAGACTAGCAGATACTTATTTGCGCGCCAACTACTGAAGACATTTGCGGACAACAGTTTTTATTGATAAATGCAATTGCGATTTACAACAACTGCTATTCTATGTAAATATACAACCGTTGCCACGGATCTAATACATTACATTCTAAACAAAATAATCATCAACTATGACACGGAAAAAGCTGGCCTTTGACAAACACACACCACCCAGCAGCTGATTTCAAGTTTCACCTTCTGTTCGTTCTCCAGCTGTCGCACCTGCACCATTTTAAAAGCTAGTGAGCCTAAAGGCTCAGCAAGTAAAACCTGAATAATAACAAGTTTAAATACGCAGGTAGACATCTGACCAATACATACACGTTTCATAAACATTTCTTTCTTTAAACGTGGAGACAGGGGATAATAGCCCAGATCTCATTATCAATATCTTTTCTCTAGATTTATGGCATATAAGCTCCTCATGGTCCGTGTTGCACTTTGATCAAAATGACTTCCGATATCAGTTTTAGCATATAGCTCATATGAAAGGGCAATCGACATCTAGACAACTACTCACCCTTCTCCTTGGTGACCGTCAACTATCTATGCCATAATCTTAAAATAAACTTTGGTTCCATTAACATTCTTTCTTTCTTTGAAATTTCTTAAACATCATCGGGTTCCATCATTTAAAACTCTCGCTTCCCATTTTTAAAAATTTACTGAGTATCGAATTCGACTTTAGGAAACATAACATTGAAATGAGACCATTAGCAATGAATAGGAACCAGCTGCAAGATCTTTTACTAGGAACAATTGTATTTATTGAAACGATGTCGTTGAAGTAAGTAACAGATATGATGACGTAAGACTATCTGCTGACATTTTGTAACTTAAGGGAATGACGTCGTTAGCGCATCAACCATCCGTAAGAAAGAACGCTAACATACATGAGACCAGTCGCAAGGAATAGGTATAAAACGATGTCGTTGGCACAATAAACAGCCGCAAGGAATAGAAATCCAGACGCGGTGAACAGTACCAGTCGCAAGACTAATACCAGCTACAATGAACAGTACCAGTCGCAAGACTAATACCAGCTGAAATGAACAGTACCAGTCGCAAGACTAATACCAGCTGAAATGAACAGTACCAGTCGCAAGACTAATACCAGCTGAAATGAACAGTACCAGTCGCAAGACTAATACCAGCTGAAATGAACAGTACATTTGCTGGTTTTACGAAAACAACGCAACTGCTGAATTTAATCAACGAAAATGCATCTGCTGGTGAACAGTGCATCTACTGGAATTTATGAAAACAACACAGCTGCTGAAATTTGGCTTTATATTATAACATCAAAACAACAACTATGCTATCAGCCGTTTCCTATCAAACCATACTTTATAATGATTCAACTAGCAACTACTGATTACATCGTTATCAAATTCTGATATTATAATTACTGTAAGGAAGAACATTCATAAATATTCTGGGAATAAACTCGAATCCTCAGTACTTTTAAAACATCATAATCTTTCTAGAAAACATTTGAAAGCATAAAAACATCATTTTGAACCCCATCTTTCCTTCCTTTTCATGTCTAAATCATTTAAAACATGAACTTTAAACATACTGTTACACATACAAGCAAAAAGACTCAGAAACATCAATATATGCTTCAAATAGTGAGTCAAAAATCAGCTTTTACTTGCCTTAAACAAAGCTTTGCGACAACAGCTAATTCCTGCAGAAATCCTCCCTTTGAGCGACGCACGAATTCTTCTGAAATATTTTGAAGAACACTTTAAGATTTTTATTTGCAAATGATAAAAATCTTACTTTGAAAACAGGTTTTTATATGAAAGGGATTAGTGGCATGCTACTTGTGAAATCAAGCATGACTTACAAAAGAAATCATTTTTCCTCCTTAATATTTTTCAATCGATTCAAAACCAGCTCGTGCATCACTCTTTGGAGTCATCTGCTGGAACCAGCCGCAATGCATCTTATGTTCTGAAATCAATAAATCAGCAAATACATAACATTTAAAATTGCCATTTTGGCCCATGAGATTAATAAAATGCATAAATGTGGTCCTATGGATTTTGGGGCGTTACAACTCTACCCTCCTTATTGAAATTTCGTCCTCGAAATTTACGTACCAAATAAATATGGGTAAAGACTTAGGATTTCAGCTTCTGTTTCCCACGTTGCTTCTCGCTCCGACTGGTTGGACCATTGTATCTTAACCATAGGAATACTACGGTTTCTTAGTCTTCTAACTTCTCGGAGGAGAATTCTTTCTGGTCGCTCTTCATAACTTAAATCCGGTGTTAACTGGATTGGTTCATGACTTAATACATGCGAAGGGTTGGGAACATATTTCCTCAAAGTTGATACATGAAAAACATTGTGTACTGCTGCCAGCTGCGGTGGCAGTGCTAAACGATTGGCTAACGTTCCTATCTTCTCCAAAATCTCATATGGTATATCTTGGACTCAACTTTCCTTTCTTTCCAAAACGCATAACTCCTTCATTGGAGCTATTCTCAAAAATACGTGATCACCTATATCAAAATTTAGTTCCCTTCTTCGATTATCTGCATAACTTTTCTGCCGACTTTGAGCAACCTTCATTCTTTCTCTTATTTTTCTAACAGCTGCTACTGTTTGTTCCACAATATCTGGTCCCAAACAAGCTCTTTCACCAACTTCATCCCAATGAAGTGGTTTTCTACACTTTCTGCCATAGAGAGATTCATATGGAGCCATTTGAATAGAAGCTTGGAAACTGTTATTGTAGGCAAACTCTACCAGTGGTAATTTCGAATCCCAACCTTCTGAAAAATCCACAATACAAGCTCTGAGCAAGTCTTCTAAAATTTGAATCACCCTTTCTGATTGTCCATCAGTCTGGGGGTAAACGCAGTACTGAATGTCAGTTTTGTACCCATATCTTTATGCAAACTTTTCCAAAAAGCTGATGTAAATTTAGGATCTCTGTCTCATACAATCTAAACTGGAACTCCATGTAGCCTCACTATTTCCTTAACATATAATTCTGCGTATATGTTCACCTCATATGTTGTTTTAACTGGTAAGGAATCCACTTCCATTCTGGAATAGGCAGTGGTTTCAATAATCCAGCTGGTCGCTGATGTTCAGCCTTCACCAACTGACACGTCAAACATTCAGCTACAAATCTAGCAACATCCCTCTTCATTCCTGGCCACCAGTACAACTGCTGGAGGTCCTTATACATTTTCGTACTCCCTGGATATACTGAATATGGAGCTGTATGAGCTTCTTTCAAAAGATCAGCTCTTAAATCATCTACTTGAGGTACCCAGATTCTGCCCAAATACCTAACAATCCCATCTTCTGAAAAATAGAGACTACTGCCTCTTTCTTTATCATGTTTAACCCATTTCTTCAATTGTTCATCTTGAAGCTGACCTTCTCGAATTTGGTCTAAAAAATTTGATCTTACTGAGAGATCTGCTAAAATCAAATTACTACTGCTGCTGGACACTATCTCGAGTTCAAATCTTTCAATATCAGCTGCCAACGGCTTCTGGACAATCAACTGCGCAAGTCCTACTGATTTCCTGCTTAGAGCATCAGCTACCACGTTTGCTTTTCCTGGATGATAACTGATAGTACAATCGTAATGTTTAACCAACTCCAACCATCGCCTCTGCCTCATATTCAATTCTTTCTGGGTAAAGAATTATTTCAAACTTTTGCGATCTGCGAATATCTCACACTTCTCCCCATATAGGTAATGCCTCCATATCTTAAGGGCAAAGACAACAGCTGCTAGTTCTAAATCATGCGTAAGGTAATTCTTCTCGTGATCCTTCAGTTGCCTAGATGCATATGAAATTACTTTACGATCCTGCATCAACACAGCTCCTAGTCCCAATTTTGATGCATCAGTATAAATTACAAATTTTCCATCATCAGTCGGCATTGTTAACACAGGTGCTTCAATCAATGCTTGCTTCAATTTGTCAAAACTATTTTGACATTCAACTGTCCAGTTGTACTTCACCTGTTTTCTTGTTAACGTAGTCAATGGAACAGCTATCTTAGAGAATCCTTGGATAAAATCACCTATAGTATCCAGCTAAACCCAAGAAAACTCATGACATCTGCAACATTCTTTGGTGCTGGCCAGTCGCGAACAGCTTTGCATATGAAATTACTTTACGATCCTGCATCAACACAGCTCCTAGTCCCAATTTTGATGCATCAGTATAAATTACAAATTTTCCATCATCAGTCGGCATTGTTAACACAGGTGCTTCAATCAATGCTTGCTTCAATTTGTCAAAACTATTTTGACATTCAACTGTCCAGTTGTACTTCACCTGTTTTCTTGTTAACGTAGTCAATGGAACAGCTATCTTAGAGAATCCTTGGATAAATCACCTATAGTATCCAGCTAAACCCAAGAAACTCATGACATCTGCAACATTCTTTGGTGCTGGCCAGTCGCGAACAGCTTCTACCTTGGCTGGGTCAACTTCTATTCCATCCTTAGAAATTATATGGCCTAAGAATGATACTTTCTCCATCCAGAAGTCACATTTGCTAAATTTAGCAAACAGCTACTTATCTTTCAAAATCTGGAGAACGATTCTTAAATGTTGAACGTGCTCCCTTCTGGTCTTAGAATACACTAAGTTATAATCAATAAAGACTACTACAAACTTGTCCAGAAATGGTTGAAAGACCATATTCATTAAATCCATAAAAGCTGATGGAGCATTTGTAAGTCCAAAGGGATAACTAAGAACTCGTAGTGACCATACCTGGTTCTAAAGGCTGTTTTATAAACATCAGTTGCCTTAATCTTTAATTGATGGTATCCAGACCTCAAGTAAATCTTAGAAAACACTACTGATCCTCTCAACTGGTTGAACAGATCTTCTATCCTGGGTAATGGATACTTATTCTTAATCGTTAATTTGTTCAACTCCCGGTAATCTATACATAACCTCATACTCCCATCCTTTTTCTTAACAAATAAAACAGGGGCTCCCCAGGGGGAAGTACTTGGTCTAATAAACCCCTTCTCAAACAGATCTTGTATCTGTTCTTTCATTTCTGATGGAGATAATCGATATGGTGGTCTAGATACTGGAGCAGCTCCTGGAATTATATCAATTGAAAACTCTAACTCCCTGTCCGGTGGTAATCCCTGGATATCTTCTGGAAAAATCTTAGGAAACTCATTTACTATCTCCATGTCTGGCAGCTGGGGTCTATCAGCCGCTACTAAAGATGATAAAATTGAAGGGACTTTACTAACATGTTTGGCTAAAAACTGAAATGAGTCTTTTCCTGGTGGGTTAACAACTACTGTTCGTAGCTTAAAGTCAATTACTACCCCATATTTGGTTAACCAATCCATTCCCAAAATCATATCAAATTCTGGCATCAGAAACACAATCAAATCAGCAGTAATCTTATGTCCTTGAAGTTTAAGTTCTAAACTCCTAAACAATTCGTGCGATACCAGCTTCTCCCCTGATGGTACCGACACACAATAACCTATCATTACTTGCTCCGGCTGAATGGGCAATTTCTTAACAAACTCAGCAGAAATGAATGAATGTGTTGCTCCTGAATCTATTAAAGCCAGTGAAGGAAATCCAACTATCGAAATTTCACCTGTGACTACTGTCGAGTCTGGATGAGCTTGTTCAGCTGTCATAACAAAGGCTCTGCTGGTCACCAGTTGTTTGAGCTTTGGACAATTTTTCAAAATATGTCCAGGCATTCCACATTTATAGCGGACGTTTTGTCCAAGTCTGCATTGCCCCAGATGATTCTTGTGATACTTAGGACATTCTGTTCTAATATTACCAGCAGGAACAGAGCTAATAGGTTGAATCAGTAGAGGCTTTTGCTCCTGAGGCCTCTGCTGGTTCTTGTGTTACTTCTTGAACGGCCTCTGGTCCTTCTGCTGAAAGGCTTGTCGCTTCTGCTGCCTTTATTCATCAACATCTTTCCAATATCTTTCAATCTGCAGGGCTCTATCCACTGCTTCTCTATAGGTTCTTGGCACATATAGCCTAACATTCATTTTGAACATCGGCTTTAATCCTTCTACAAAGTGACTCAATTTCTCTTCTGGGTCACTTCCTATCAGTGGCACAAAATAGCACCCTCTTTCAAACTTCCGCACATACTCCTATACGGTTAAAATCCCTTGTTTGAGGGTCAAAAATTCCCTTTTCAATTCATACCTCTTTCCAGCCGTGAAGTATTGTTCATAGAATACTTGTTTGAAATCTTCCCATGTGAGATTCAACAAATCCACAGACAATTTGGCTCCTTCCCACCAAATCATCGCATCCTCTCTTAACATGTAGATAGCGCACATTGGCCTATATAAGTCAGACATTTGGAGATATTCGAAGATAACCTCCAAGGATTTAATCCAGCTCTCTGCCACTAGTGGATCAGTAGCACTACTAAATTCCTTGGGTTTCTATCGTCTAAACTTCTCTTGGGGATCGTCATTACTAGGTCCCCTGCTGCTGATGAAATCTTCCCATGTGAGATTCAACAAATCCACAGACAATTTGGCTCCTTCCCACCAAATCATCGCATCCTCTCTTAACATGTAGATAGCGCACATTGGCCTATATAAGTCAGACATTTGGAGATATTCGAAGATAACCTCCAAGGATTTAATCCAGCTCTCTGCCACTAGTGGATCAGTAGCACTACTAAATTCCTTGGGTTTCTATCGTCTAAACTTCTCTTGGGGATCGTCATTACTAGGTCCCCTGCTGCTGGAAGATTGGCCATTGCCTCTGTTATTTTGTTCTACCAGCAGTCTTAATAGTTGTGTGATATTAGCATTATTATCACTATCAGTTTCTTCTAAAGGAATACTTCGTCTAGTTCTTCCTCTTCCTGCCATTATATATTCTATAGCCCGTAATCCACCACATACATATATCAGAACATGCCAAATAATTTAAAGACAATGCTTTGAAAATAAACTCACAACTTAGAAGAACAGACGATGAACTTTGATCCAGCTGATAGTGCGTGTGCTTATCTCAGGAACGTTGCTCTGATACCATGTTGTGACGCCCGAACCCACGGGAATCACGAATTGGGGTAAATAAAAATTTTCGAAATAAAAGAAGGGCTAAAGGATAATTTGTTATAAGCTGTATTTCTTATAACTTAAAAGAAATCGAAACACAAGACAACTCAAAGACTAGAAGATACTTATTTGCGCGCCAACTACTAAGACATTTGCGGAAAACAGTTTTTATTGCTAAATGCAATTGCGATTTACAACAGCTGCTATTCTATGTAAATATACAACCGTTGCCACTGATCTAATACAGTACATTCTAAACAAAATAATCATCAACTATGACACGGAAAACACTGGCCTTTGACAAACACACACCACCCAGCAGCTGATTTCAAGTTTCACCTTCTGTTCCAGCTGTCGCACCTACACCATTTTAAAAGCTAGTGAGCCTAAAGGCTCAGCAAGTAAAACCTGAATAATAACAAGTTTAAATACGCAGGTAGATATCTGACCAATACATACACGTTTCATAAACATTTCTTTCTTTAAACGTGGAGACAGGGGATAATAGCCCAGATCTCATTATCAATATCTTTTCTTTAGATTTATGGCATATAAGCTCCTCATGGTCCGTGTTGCACTTTGATCAAAATGACTTCCTATATCAGTTTTAGCATATAGCTCATATGAAAGGGAAGTCGACATCTAGACAACTGCTCACCCTTCTCCTTGGTGACCGTCAACTATCTATGCCAT
>KQ988433.1:70689-81858 GCA_001598015.1 Dorcoceras hygrometricum | reverse complement strand
AACGCACGAACTCTTCTGGAAATATTTTGAAGAACACCTCAAGATTTTTATTTGCAAATGATAAAAATCTTACTTTGAAAACAGGTTTTTATATGAAAGGGATTAGTGGCATGCTACTTGTGAAATCAAGCATGACACACTTATAAAATTTAGTAAAATTCCCTTCCTCTCATTTTAATTTGTAAAACACCAAACCTTTTCCAAAAGAAATCATTTGTCCTCCTTCATATTTTCAATCGATTCAAAACCAGCTCGTGCATCACTCTTTGAAGTCATCTGCTGGAACCAGCCGCAATGCATCTTATGTTCAGAAATCAATAAATCAGCAAATACATAACATTTAAAATTGCCATTTTGGCCCATGATATTAATAAAATGCATAAATGTGGTCCTATGGATTTTGGGGCGTTACAGTTTTAGAGCGTTATCTTGCAGGCGTCTAGGCGCCTGGCACCGACTAGTTTCACAGGGAAACCGACACTTCAAAGATTGGCGGCGGTAGATCTCCTAATCCGGTCCACGACTGGAAACACACGTTTCCAGTCTCACTAGAAACACAGCTTACTTGTTGGGCCCCTAGGCTCACTATATTTCATCGATGCAGGTGAGGATGTTTAGGCGGTGTTGGTTGGCGAGGGCTCGGTCGGGGTGAGAAGGCGCTTATCGATGGACACACGTTTTCCACAGAGTAGAACCTTTTTATGATTTATTAAATTTTTATTCTTTGAAGAAAAACATTATTATTAGTGTTTACTTGAACTTCAACCGTTTCATTATTTTATGTTTTTAATGATGCCGGCATGAATGGATTTTATGTTTTATTTAGTAAAAAAAAAAATTTCCGCATTTTTCCTTTTTAATAGAACAGACGTTTCAACTTGGTATCAGAGCATGGTCCTGCAAGATAAGCGCTCACCTCCACTCCGTGACAGTTCTCGTTCAGCCGTACAACCAAGTCTGTAAGTTTTAAGTAAAAAGTTTACATTTAAGTTGTTTGCTTTCTTTTGAAGTTTAAAATAAAATGTTAAGTAAGTTTGATACTTATCGTTATTTTGAGGTTTAAAATTTTAGGAAATGGCATAGTATTGTTTAAAGTTAAATGTTCAATTATGTTGGTCATGTGGTGGAATCGGGCTATTGGTTACAGATAATGTCTGGTAGAGGACGAGGGAGAAGAAGTTCCTCAGTCGAGGATGATGGCTCTGGCAACAGCGCCAGGGTTCTAGCCGGGATGGCTCAGTTGTTAGAACAATTTGTGGGACAAGCCGGTCGTGGAGGTGAACCACCAGCCAGTCGAGGGCTTCATCATGAGGACCCAAAGGAGCGCTTCAGGAGTCAGCGTCCCAAGGAGTTTTCTGGCACTACTGATCCACTCGTGGCGGAGAGCTGGATCAAATCTTTGGAGGTTATCTTTGACTATCTTCAGATGGCGGACCGTGACCGACCTAGATGCGCCATTTATATGCTGAGAGATGACGCCATGATCTGGTGGGAGGGAGCTAAATTGGCAGTCGACATGGCTACTCTTACCTGGGATGGATTTAAGAAGGTATTCTTTGATCAATATTTCACTGCTGACGTGCGCTCAGAGTTGAAGAGGTAGTTTATGACGTTGAAGCAGAAGGATCTATCTGTGCGGGACTACGTCCGCAAGTTTGAGTGAGGTTGCTATTTTGTTCCCTTGATTGGAGGGGATGCGGAGGAGAAGCTGTGGCATTTTTGTTGATGGCTTGCGACCGACGATTAAGCATGATGTTAGGCTGGCAGAGCCTAAGGATTATAGGGAATCCGTCGATAAAGCTTTGAGGGCTGAACAGGACTGGAAGGAGATTGAAGGGGAGCGGCAACTAAAACGGCAGTCATCTCAGCCTCGAGATCAGAGACAGTTCAAGAGGCAGAATGTTGGGCCACAACGTCCTCAATTTCAGAAACCACTGCCCTCCACTACCCCAAAGGTTGACAACAAACCAGTATGTCCGAAGTGCCATAAGAACCATGCGAGTTCTGGCTTGAGAAATTTGCATTCCTTGGTCATGTGGTTTCGAAGAAAGGAGTTGAAGTAGACCCAGCAAAAGTAGAAGCCGTGAGGGATTGGCCAGTGCCTAAGAGCGTGATAGAGATACGCAGTTTCTTGGGTCTTGCAGGTTATTACAAACGATTCATCAAGGGATTTTCGAAGATGGCAGTTCCCTTAACATCGCTAACTAAGAAGCATGCTATGTATGAATGGACCCCTGAGTGTCAAGCAGGATTCGACGGATTGAAGCAGGCTTTGATGGAAGCTCCGATGTTAGCTATGCTGTCTGGGCAGGGAAACTATGTTCTCTATACAGATGCGTCTAAAATGGGATTTGGTGCAGTTCTGATGCAAGACAGAAGGGTAATTTCTTATGCCTCTAGACAGTTGAAAAATCATGAGAAGAATTACCCTACCCATGATCTGGAGCTAGCAGCAGTTCCCTTAACATCGCTAACTAAGAAGCATGCTAAGTATGAATGGACCCCTGAGTGTCAAGCAGGATTCGACGGATTGAAGCAGGCTTTGATGGAAGCTCCGATGTTAGCTATGATGTCTGGGCAGGGAAACTATGTTCTCTATACAGATGCGTCTAAAATGGGATTTGGTGCAGTTCTGATGCAAGACAGAAGGGTAATTTCTTATGCCTCTAGATAGTTGAAAAATCATGAGAAGAATTACCCTACCCATGATCTGGAGCTAGCAGCAGTGGTATTTGCATTGAAAATTTGGAGGCATTACCTGTATGGGGAGAAGTGTGAGATTTACACAGATCATAAGAGTATCAAGTACTTCTTCACACAGAAAGAACTGAACATGCGCCAGCAACGATGGTTAGAACTAGTTAAGGACTACGATTGCACCATCAATTATCATCCAGGGAAAGCAAATGTAGTGGCTGATGCATTGAGCAGAAAGTCAGCAGGATTATCACAGTTGACTATCCATAGACCACTAGCGACAGAGATTGAGAGGTTTGAGTAAGAGGTGATTACTCATGAGTGTGCCGTGAGTTGGCCGCATTGACAATTCAGCCTACCTTGAGGGATAAGATCAGAGAAGGACAGTCAAGGGATGAGCAGTTGGTTAAGTGGAGACAGCGGGATGAAGAGAAAGGCACCAACCTTTACATGATGGTAGATGGGATTATTCGACATCAGGGTCGACTATGGGTGCCACATGTTGACACCTTACGATATGATATCATGAATGAGGCACACATCACTCCTTACTTTGTACATCCGGGAGGCACAAAGATGTACAAGGACTTGCAGAAATTGTACTGGTGGCCGGGAATGAAGCGTGACATTGTGAAGTTTGTCTCAGAGTGTTTGACTTTCCAGCAGGTGAAGGTAGAGCACTAGCGACCAATAGGAATGTTGAGGCCACTTCCTATACCGGAGTGGAAATGGGAGAACGTCACGATGGATTTTGTTGTGGGCCTACCGAAGACATTGCATGGGTATAATTCCATATGGGTTATTGTTGATCGCCTCACCAAGTCAGCTCACTTTCTTCCAGTGAAGACGACTTACGGTATGAACAGGTATGTTGAATTGTACATCAGGGAGATCGTTAGGCTTCATGGGATTCCTGTTTCCATTGTGTCAGATAGGGATCCGCGGTTCACGTCGGCGTTTTGGAGGAGTCTGCATCGAGCTTTAGGTACCAAGCTAACCTTTAGCACTGCTTTTCACCCTCAGACAGACGGTAAGTCAGAGAGAGTGATCCAGACTCTTGAGGATTTGCTACGTGCCTGCGTGATAGATTTTGATGGGAGCTGGGATTCGAAACTTCCACTGGTTGAGTTCACGTATAATAACAGTTACCAGGCTTCGATAGAGATGGATCCCTATGAGGCGTTATATGGATGCAAGTGCAGATCACCAGTCCATTGGGATGACGTTGCCGAGAGGACTGAATTAGGCCCCGATATCGTTAGACAGACCGCCGAGGTTATTAACAGAGTTCGGGACAGGATGAGGATGGCGCAGAGTAGACAGAAAAGCTATCCTGACAGTCATCGTCGTGAGTTGGAGTTTGAGGTAGGAGACCATGTGTTTCTCAAGGTGGCTCCGATGAAAGGAGTGATGAGGTTTGGTAGGAAAGGGAAGTTGAGTCCGAGATACATTGGTCTGTTTGAGATTCTGGAGAGGATAGGCACATTAGCATACTGCGTAGCACTACCACCGAACCTATCAGCAGTACATAATGTATTTCATGTGTCTACACTCCGGAAGTACATGTCGAATCCTTCACATGTGCTGAGTTATGAGCCGCTACAGTTAGCCCCAGACTTGTCATACGAGGAGAAGCCGGTGGGAATTCTTCAAAGGCATGAGAGGAGATTGAGAAACAGGGTCATTCCGATGATTAAGGTCCAGCGGGCGAACCACACTGAGCAAGAGGCAACATGAGAGACCGAGGCGGACATGCGCAACCGGTACCCGGAGTTATTCGGTAAGTCAAATTTCGAGGACGAAATTTATTTAAGGGGGGTAGAGTTGTAACGCCCTATTTTCCGAGATAGCCACATGGACCAACTAGATTACTATTTTTGTAGAAAAAAAAATTTAATTGGTGAGCGTCGCCTTCTTTTTGGTAAATTGAGCATTCATTTTTTTACTTTGGCGCTCTTTTGATGAGAATTCAGGATTTTTGGTTCGAGAGGAGATTTCCGGAGAAATACATCCAAGCGAGGTAAAGGTTATTTTACGATTTCTGCAAAGGAATTTTAAATCGATTCTCTACCCAAGCGTTATGAAAATAGATTTTATTTGAAGGGGAGAAATACTTTAAATTTTTAATTGCTTGAATTTTGAGATTTTAGATCATTTCTTCCCGCGTAAATTAGGTGCGCATTTTAAGTTTTAGTGAATTTCTAGCGTTTTTAAAATATATGTAGCATCTTAAAATTTTAATAAACAAAAAAAAAATTGGTTGTGTGCATTTCCTTCACCCCATAATTTTGTAGCACTTTCTAGATTTTTCCTACACCGTTAGAAGTTATAAGATTATTTTTAAAGTTGTTTTAACACTTTTAGAAAAAATATTAAATTATTGAGTAAGCACTTTTAAACCTTAAACTTTTATAAATAAGGATTAGGCCTCCTAAACCCTACAACCATACGTGACTTTCAAAAAAAAAAAAAAAAGAGGGTATACGGCTAGGGTTGCAAAGGGGACGGCTGAACTTTGGTTGGGAAGCAAGGTCTGATCCTTGTCGCTTGTGGTGTAGTTCTCCGGAGAACGACTCTCAACCGTCACCAAATATTGTAAGGCAAGTAAAATTCGATTTTTTTGATGCATCGTGAAATCATATTACGGCCTGTCTTTTCTTGTCCAAATGTTTACGACTGCTTGAAACGATTTTTCTATCTTGTGCAAGTAATTCCGTTTGTTGATGCATCGATGGAATCAGATTGTGGTTGCTATAGTGCGTATGCTAAAAATATATATATATATATTTTTGAATTGGTGTGCGAAGGACTCTGAATCAAATTGTGCAAATAAAATACTGCTTCTGTTCGGGTGCTATATTATCTGAATTCTTCCATGGACTTACTATTGCTATTGATTTAAGCCTGGTTGTAATCTTCGTTCACCGAGCCTTTTGTTGTTAAGCGGTGATCATGACCGAGTCTTCTATTCTTTACCGGTGATCATGACCTCGCGAAGGCATGTGATGCTACTCAAATTTCGTCCTCGGTCCCCGACCAAAGAGTTAATCCTCGCCACCCGAGGGGAATAAGATACGACTCAGTAATTTCTTCTCGGGGTATCTTGCAATGTTTTTTTGATTGTAAGTTAAGATTATGATACCTCTTGTTTGCAAGAGACTCAAGTATTTATAGGCGAAAAAGATATCTCGATTGCGTATACGTCACCTCGCCACTCATGATTAGGTATGGGTCTGCCAGTCTTAGTTTGCACAAGTTACTAGGCCAATCAGAACTGAATAAAAACCTGACAACACGCTACCCGATTTAATCATTAGCAAGCATGTGCTAGACAGCTTTTCTCTTTTGGAGTACTCGGGTAGATGTTCTCGAATAGGCTCTTACGAGTAATCTTTCCCGATTAGAGTTTTTCCGAGTGAGCTTTTATATATTGATATCAATAGTATCTCCCCTTTATAATCGAAACGAAGTAGTGAAGTTGAAGACTGTTGCGTTTCTTCTCGGGTTTCGTAGACCATTTCTATTTTATCCGAAGAAAGCCTACTTTTTATACGATTTATTTTTAATACGACTGATGGGACTTTAATCTCTGCGCGCCAACCTTGGTCGTTGATTGCTTCCAGATCTGACGGAGGAAATTCGCTTGATCTTCCTATAAATAGACGCATCTTTCTTTCTCACTTTTTCATTTTCTCTCAACTATCGTTACTCTGCCGAAATCGCTTCCCAAGTTCTCTACCTTTTTTCTTTTCGTCTCCAAATCATTCCTGTAAGTACTATAATCTTTGCATTATGTCTTCTATAGATGATCGTGCAGTAGTAGATTTTGTTCAGTCTTTAGGATCCCCCTCCTCGTCGGGCACCATAAGCGCTAATACTGTTCCCGACAAGGTTTCTCGTAGGGAACTATTAGCTAGGATAAACATCGAAGAGGCTACTCTGTTGGCAGAGGGCCGCCCTTGGTTTGAGATCAAGGCGTACTTGTTGCAAGAGTCTGATAAAGCCCTTATAAAGGATTTGCCGGTATGTCGGACCAATATGATATTTTGATTCCTCTTCCCGAGGACCGAGCTCATCTTCCCCCTGAAGGATATCACACTTTTTACATAAATCAACTAGAGATGGGTCTTAGGTTCCCCGTTCCCCGATTTATCCAAAGCCTCTGCGACCATCTGAGTTAGTCCCAGCCAATTAACTCCAAACTCATATAGTTCTTTGTTAGGTCTAGGAATTCTTTTGAAGTATTACCAAGCTCCTCTTTCCCTTCACCTTATTCATGATATGATCCAAATCCGACAACAAGACGTCGGGAAATTTTTTATCCGCTTGAAGCCCGAGTACGGGTTCATAAAAGGGAACCCCTCCTCTCATAAGGGTTGGATGAGTCGCTATTTTTTTGTGCGACGTAACGTTCGGGAAGGGATAGCATGGTACTGTGACATGTCATGGGTTGAGAATCCGACGAAAAGGGTTCTTCCTCCACCAGTTCAGGAATACAACCCGATTCCCTTCATTAAGGACGCGTGCAAAAAATGTTTCAATGCTCGGGATTTAATCCGAGAAGATCTTCTGTGCCACTTTGGTTTTAGTCGAAAGGGGGTAGCAGTGGAAGGGGACTTAGGTATAGTTTTTATTTCTTTCTCGGTATTCCTCCCTTTTTTACTTAGCTCCATATCTCTAACCATTCGTTTTTTGTACAGCCGAAAGAATCATGAAATATCACCTGCTGGAAGCTTACAAGAAGAAGAAATCCGAAGCTTCTCGGGGTTCTACCTCACAAACTGAGGAGCGCGTCAATCCTACTTCGGAGGAACATGTGGACCTTTCTCTCGAGGAGCCTGTAAATCCTCCACCTGTTGAACTCCCAAAAGAAAAGAAGAGGAAGTCGTCCTCGGGTGGTGATAAGCACCCGAAGAATAAGAAAACTTCCTCTTCGACCGAGGTCAATACGGAGGCGGGAACTTCTTAGCCCGACGTGGAGGTCTCTTCTTTTATAGCTCAGCCGGTCACCTCAACTACCGTGGCCTTTTTTTAGCACTTCATCCCCCCACTAGATGCTCCTGTGGTCAGCTCGGCATCCGATAAGAAAATTACGGAGGCTTTGGCTTCAAACTTCTTACAGGTACATAAGTATTTTTATTGCGTTTCCTTTGATGTTTCCGCTCATTTGTTTAATAATTTTTCAGGCGCTAGTTTTGGGGGGCGAACTTTCCCGACGAGTGACAAAGGCCCGAGAGGTGGCCCATTCTTCCAAGCGCTCCCTAAATGACGTGATGGCGAAGCATGACAAGCTAATAAAGGAGATCGAAGAAGTTCGGGGGGCTTCTGATGCCGAGAAGAGATCCCTTGAGCAAAAACTGACTGCTTCAGAGGCTTCTATCATACGTATTCAGGAGGAGATGAAGAAGGCCGGAGAAGAGGCCGAAGAAAAAATAAAGAGAGCGCAGGAGGAGGCTGAAGCATCTTGGTAGAAGAGGAAAGCGGATTTTTTGAGGTCGGATGAATTCGACAGGCTTTGTTCTACTCGGGCCTTATCTTTTTTCCAGCAGGGTTTTGATGGGTGCTTGGCCCAGATTAGGGACAACGGTTATTCGGAGGCCGAGCACCCTTTTTCTTTTCTTGATGTTTTGAATTCCCTAGAAGCTTTGCCGACGATGGTGAGGCGGAGCTTTCCGGGGCAAAAAAGTGTTGTACTTTATTTGTAAATGCTCTCTATGAAAAAGATTCCCTTTTGCCTCTCATATGCTTTTTTATTGTCCGCGTGCTTTTGATGGAATCAAGTTCTTTCGATAAGTTTTTTATCCCAGCATTTAAAATATTAGCTCGAGTAGATAGTCGGGCTTATGCTTAGATAGGATCTCTATCCAAGTGTTAGATACCAACCGGAGTTTGATAGTCGGGTGCCGAGTAGATCGGGCTTATGCTTAGATAGGATCTCTATCGAAGTGTTTTAGATACCAACCAGAGTTAATAGTCGGGTGCCGAGTAGATCGGGCTTATGCTTAGATAGGATCTCTATCCAAGTGTTTAGATACCAACCGGAGTTGATAGTCGGGTGCCGAGTAGATCGGGCTTATGCTTAGATAGGATCTCTATCCAAGTGTTTAGATACCAACCGGAGTTGATAGTCGGGTGCCGAGTAGATCGGGCTTATGCTTAGATAGGATCTCTATCCAAGTGTTTAGATACCAACCGGAGTTGATAGTCGGGTGCCGAGTAGATCGGGCTTATGCTTAGATAGGATCTCTATCCAAGTGTTTAGATACCAACCGGAGTTGATAGTCGGGTGCCGAGTAGATCGGGCTTATGTGATATCTTTCTTGTCAAAAAACATCTTCATTTGATAAATTTCTGAAGTACAAAGAGTAGTCATAACAATTTTAAGAGTAATATCTTCTCAAATGACGAATATTCCATGGTCTTTTTCCTCTCCTTCCCTTGGCGTCGGCTAGATAATAAGAAGATATTCCTGCTTTTTCCACTACCCGAAAGGGTCCTTCGTATTTAGGATCCAATTTTCCTCTTTCTCCTTGGTACTGTATTCTCTTCATCACTAAGTCTCCCACATCAATGTGTCTTGGCCGTACCCTCTTGTTACAGACTCTGGCTATTCTTCGTTGGTAGGCTATCATCCTAACCGCTGCTTGTTCTCTTCTTTCAGCCACATGATCCAAGTCCATCTTTCGCAATATGTTGTTTTCCTCGGGATAGGAGCAAACTCTTACACTATCTTGTCCAATTTCTGTTGGCAATACTGCCTCAGTTCCATACACCATGTTGTAGGGTGTTTCTCCTGTGGCGGTCCTCGGGGTTGTCCTATAGGCCCATAATACGCTTGGGAGCTCTTCTACCCATTGACTCTGGATAGTTTCTAATCGAGTCTTCAAAGAATCCACTATAGATCTATTAGTGACTTCGACCTGTCCATTGCTCTGTGGATATGCTACTGACGTAAACACTTGCTCAATTCTTAATCCCGAGCACCATTCTTTTAATTTAGCACCGCTGAATTGTCGACATTGTCCGATATAATTCTTCGAGGGATCCCGAAGCGGCATACTATATTTTTTCATAAAAATTTGAGAACCTCTCCCTCAGTGATCCGGGCCAAGGCCTCAGCTTCCACCCACTTAGAAAAATAATCCACTGCAACCAGTAAGAATTTCTTTTGCCCCACACTCACGGGGAATGGCCCAACAATATCCATTCCTCACTGATCAAATGGGCAAGAGGACATGACTGCCTTCATCAACTCGGATGGCTGCTGCTGTAAGTTAGCATGTCTCTGGCAACTGTAACATGCTCGGACTAGAGAAGCGGCATCTCTTTGCATACTAGGCCAGAAGAACCCGGCCAAAAGAGATTTCCTCGAAAGGGCCACACTTCCTAGGTGATTGCCACAACATCCTTCATGAATTTCCCTGAGCACGTAATCTGCTTCCTCGGGGCCCAGGCATTTCAACAGAGGTCGGGAGTAAGATCTTTTGAATAGGACACCGTCTAACAGCACAAAACGAATCGCCTTCTTCTTTAATTCCCGAGCTTCCCGGGCATCACTGGATATTCTCCCGTTTCGAAGATATTCATAAATGTCATGTGTGAGGATTGAGAATTTAGATTAGTGATTAATTGATTTTATTTGGGATTAATCACGTGTATTATGAGGATTTTGCGAAATAAATAAGGTTCCTGCTGATTCATCAGCCGCAGCGCTGGTTTAAGAGATGAGAAATATCGATTTTTGGTGAAGTCAACGCTGGTGAACGGTACTGTAGCTCTTGCTGGTGGATTTTTGAATCAGCAGAGATGACGTCATCGTGACGCAAGGAGAGCTGCTGGTTTAGTTTCGAATTTGAGGTTGCTGCTGGCAAATGTTGCATTTAGCGTGAGATTGAACGAGGAAGCGACACGTGTTAGTCAACATTTTGGAGTGTTGACTATTGGATTCAGCAGTTGCGCTTGTGTGGAGCGATCAGCTGATGGTTTGAGGAATCAGTCGCAAGAGCTGATAATAGATATGATGACGTAGGCGTGACGTATTCCTTGCTGCTGGTAGTAGATTGCGTTGTGATGGTTGCTTCTGACCAGCAGGCGCGCAAATACTATAATGTTGAGAAGCGGCATCGTTTGAATTAGTTGAGACGCTGCAATTTGAGCTTTTCGTTTGAGAGATCAGCTGTTGGTAGCAATGTTTACGTAACTAAAGTGACGTCGTTTGGATTAGTAGATGCGTCGTCGTTTTGAGTGACTTCACGCGACCAGCAGATGGATTGTTTTGAAAAGAGAGCTGTTACCAGCTCTTGGTCATTTTGCTTGCGAGAGCTGTTGTCAGCTGGTGTTTGCTACGGGTTTGCTACGGTGTCGTTTTGAAGTGTTTATGTGCGATTGCTTATTTGGTCGTTGCTGCTGAATTTAACGAAAGGAAAAGAGAGGGATGCTGCTGATAGACTTCTGCTGGACACTTCGATTGAT
>KQ988433.1:18277-60957 GCA_001598015.1 Dorcoceras hygrometricum | reverse complement strand
ATGCGAACAGAGACGTGACCGTTAGAGTTTGAGTGGGCGATCGTGTGGTTTCTCAAGAGTTTCCCGTTTCAAGAGCGTGATGAGATTCCGATTTAAGGCAAATTGGCTCCCAGATTTGTTGGCCCTTTGAGATTATCGAGCGGATTGGACAATTGGCTTATAGACTGAGGCTGCCCGAGGAGTTAGCCGCGATGCATGACGTGTTTCATGTATCAATGTTGAGAAAATATGAGCCGGATCCGTCCCACGTTTTGAGAACTGACGAAGTTGAGCTGGATTCTGCCTTGAGTTATGTCGAATATCCGGTGCAGATCTTGGATAGGAAGGAGAAGCAGCTGAGGAACAAGATTATTCTGTTGGTGATGGTCCAATGGAGCATGAATGGCCGAGAAGAAGCAACCTGGGAAGTTGAGGAGAAGATGAGGCAGGATTGGCCTCATCTGTTTGAGCACTGAGCGTGCAAAATCTCGAGGTAAATTTCTGGTTTGCTTTGAATTTGATGAGTTGTTAGCGCAGATTTGCATGTTTGATTGTTTCTTCCCTGTGTTTGCCTTTGATTTCGAGGACGAAATCTCTTAAGTTGGGGAGAATGTGAGGATTGAGAATTTAGATTAGTGATTAATTGATTTGATTTGGGATTAATCACGTGTATTATGAGGATTTTGCGAAAGAAATAAGGTTCCTGCTGATTCATCAGCCGCAGCGCTGGTTTAAGAGATGAGAAATATCGATTTTTGGTGAAGTCAACGCTGGTCAACGATACTGTAGCTCTTGCTGGTGGACTTTTGAATCAGCAGAGATGACGTCATCGTGACGCAAGGAGAGCTGCTGGTTTAGTTTCTAATTTTAGGTTGCTGCTGGCAAATGTTGCATTTAGCGTGAGATTGAACGAGGAAGCGACACGTGTTAGTCAACATTTTGGAGTGTTGACTATTGGATTCAGCAGTTGCGCTTGTGTGGAGCGATCAGCTGATGGTTTGAGGAATCAGTCGCAAGAGCTGATAATAGATATGATGACATAGGCGTGACGTATTCCTTGCTGCTGGTAGTAGATTGCGTTGTGATGGTTGCTGCTGACCAGCAGGCGCGCAAATACTATAATGTTGAGAAGCGGCGTCGTTTGAATTAGTTGAGACGCTTCGTTTTGAGCTTTTCGTTTGAGAGATCAGCTGTTGGTAGCAATGTTTACGTAACTAAAGTGACGTCGTTTGGATTAGTAGATGCGTCGTCGTTTTGAGTGACTTCACGCGACCAGCAGATGGATTGTTTTGAAGAGAGAGCTGTTACCAGCTCTTGGTCGTTTTGCTTGCGAGAGCTGTTGTCAGCTGGTGTTTGCTACGACGTCGTTTTGATAAGTTGGAACGGTGTCGTTTTGAAGTGTTTACGCGCGATTGCTTATTTGGTCGTTGCTGCTGAATTTAACGAAAGAAAAGAGGGCTGCTGCTGATAGAATTCTGCTGTCACCATGACTTTCCACCGTCGATTTCCATCACATCCAGCCTTTGTTTTTGACGTTCTTGGTGGCGCTGGACTCCTTGAGACTTGCTCTTTCCATTGATACTAGTTTGGAAGCTAGGAGCGACGAGTTGAGAAATCCCGTAGGCCCTGCTCGTTCGTGAATTGCTGGTTTCGTTGAGCAGATTCAGCAGTTGTTTCTTTTGAGCTTTTGGGTGAGCATTTCTTGTAGTTTGAGCTCGGTTTTTAGTAGTTAATGCCTGCGTTGAAGTGTAGGATCGAAGTATGCTTCTGGCCGTAGGATTAGCGTGATTGTGTAGCTGAATTGAGCTAAGATATTAGCTATGTTGTAACAGATTTCAGCTTCCAGGAAGTTCCTGCTGCGTGAATTGAGCCAGGAGAAATCTGTTAGGTAATTCGAAGAAGGAAGGTACGAATTGAGCAGATCTTAGCAGTTTTGAGCTTGAGCATGGCTATAATTCGATGTTGTGAAATCTGTGGCTTTACTGATATGTTCTTACGTGAATCAGTTACTGTTTTGATTGAATGTGTATACTGTTTTACGTTTAGGCATATTATGTATTGAGCATGGATATTGAATGGCATTCATGCATACATCTTGAGCCTGATTTGCAGATTTGATTTGATAACCTGATTTGGGTGCCACGTTGTGACTGGCCGACTGTTGGGTCGTGCCCGAAAAGTCCAACGCTATCGTAGGAGCGGTGACTACCGGATACGAGTGTCTACCGCCGAGCTGTGATGGGCTGACGGGCCCCGATGATCACGGACCGATGATTTCCCGGTTGATAGACCGTGGTATAGAGGCAACATGATATGATTTGCCGGTTGTTGCACCGGTTTAGCTGACTTATTTCCTTTGACAGCCTCATGCATTCATAGCATTGATTTATAGCATGATGCATGTTTATCTGCTTTGATAGCTCTTCGTACTGAGGCTTGACCTCGTACTTGTTTCCTGCTTTTGTTTTGTTTGGGTCTGTGTTTCCCATTTGCAGGAGCATTAGGTAATCAAGCTGGACCGAGTGGAAGTTCAGCTGGTCGATCCCCGTGTCCCTGAGTCCCAGTCTATATATGATATGTATTGAACCGGGGGATGCCCCGTGTTATCATGTATTGGGGATTTATATTTGGTTGAGATACTGTTGTTACCTGTTGAGTTGGAGTTTGAGTCAACTCGTATTTTATTATCGCTATTTTGAATGTATGATTTGAAGTTCAGGCCATTGTATTTCGAAAAATTTTTAAACCCTGATTTTAAGCTTCCGTGTTTATGCGCTTATTATGTGTTAATTGTTAGTAATTAGCACGGGGCCTGACATCATGTCACCAATCAGCCTCTTCGATTTGCATTATCATCTCCATTTCTTGTTCGACTTGTGAAACCTTCTCTTGGAAAGGTGATTCGCCCTCAGCTTCTGAGTCAATCGCACTAGCCAACTTGGCCAGTCTGTCAGCCTTTTCATTTTCTTCCTTGGGTATATGTTTTATCGTTAGCTCTACAAACTTCTTCTTCAATTTGTCCAGAGTATCAACATACTTGCGCAATTTTTCATTTCTTACTTCATAATTTCCCATGCTCTGTTGCACCGCCAATTTTGAATCCGAGAACAAAATGAGATGGGAGACGCCCATACTTCTTGCTGTACGAAGCCCGAGGAGAATAGCTTCGTACTCTGATTCGTTATTAGATGCTCGGAAGTCTAACCGCACTGATATACTGCTCTCTTCCCCCCGAGGAGATATAGTGATAATTCCTACCCCACTTCCCGATTGGCAGGAGGATCCATCTACAAACATTTTCCACACCACCTTTTCCTCCATGTGAATGGTCTCTGCTATAAAATCAGCCAATACCTGTGCTTTGATCGCTGTTCTCGGCTTGAACTTGATATCATATTCTCCTAGCTCAGTGACCCATTTTCCCAATCTGCCCGAGGTGTCTGGATGGTTGACTATGTGCCCGACCTCGCTGTTGGTGAGTACGCTAATCGGATGGGAGAGGAAATAGGGCCTCAATCGTCGGGCAGTTATTACCAGTGAAAGAACCAGTTCTCTTGAATAGTATATCTTATCTCGGCTCCTTTTAAGGCATGACTGACGAAGTACACGGGTAAATTCTCCTTTTCTTCTATTCGTACCAGGAACTGACCGCTTCCTGTGTCACTGCCAAATATACAGACAATTCTTCTCTTTCTCGGGGTTTATTAAGGACAGGAAGCTGTCGTAAGTATTATTTGAGCTCCTAGAAAGCTTGTTCACTGCGTGTATCCCATTCAAAAGTTTTAGCCTTCCGTAATATTTTAAAGAAGGGCAAGCTCCTATCTGCTGACCTGGATATGAATCTTGAGAGGGCTATTATTCTTCCAGTTAATTTTTGGACTTCCTGGATATTCCGAGGAGAGCTCATGGTGGTGATTGCTTGTATCTTCTCAGGGTTAGCCTCAATACCTCGTCGGGTCACCATATATCCCAAAAACTTTCCCGTTCATATCCCGAAGACACATTTCTTGGGATTGAGTTTTAACCCGTATTTTCGTAAAGTGCGAAAGGTTTCCTCCAGATCTCTTACAAAATCCTCTTATACTCGTGACTTCACCAAAATATCATCTACATAGACCTCCACATTCCTCCCGATTTGTTCTCTGAAAACTTTATCCATGAGTCTCTGGTACGTGGCTCCTGCGTTTTTTAAGCCAAACGGCATAACAGTATAACAATAAGTGCCATCGGCAGTAATAAAACTAACCTTGTCCTGGTCTTCTCGGGCCAAAGGTATCTGATGGTACCCTTGATAAGCATCCAAGAAGCAAAGCAACTCATGTCCAGCGGTAGAATCCACCAACTGATCGATGCGGGGCAGAGGATAACAGTCTTTAGGACACGCCTTATTTAAGTCCCTGAAATCAACACACATCCGCCAACTTCCTGAAGTCGTGGGGACCAATACTACTTTTGGATAACCACGTCGGGAAGAGCACCTCCCGAATATGCCCAGCCCTCAACAATTCTTCTACCTGGTTTCTAAAGACAGCGTCTTTCTCGGGTCCAAAATGCCTGCGTTTTTGGACAATAGGTTTAACCCCCGGAAGAGTGTTGAGGCGATGTTCCATGACTTGCTGATCTACCCTCGAGAGGTCAACTGATGTCCATGTGAACACCTCCATGTTCTCTCTTAAGCACTTAATTAATAAAGCTTTGATCTCCTCAGACAATTCCCGAGCCACCCTCACTACTTCGCCTGTGCTTGTTAACTGAACTTCTTCACTATCCTCCTCGGTTGAAACTTGGGAACCCCCCTCAGCCAAGTATACCTCTCTGGAAATTGCTTCTCGGGGTCTCGACAAATACCGAGATTTTTGTGCCTTTTGCTCCACTCGGATCGCTTCCACATAGCACTTTCGTGCTATATTTCTATCTCCCCGAACTTCTCCTACTCCCTCTGCCATAGGATATTTGATTTTTTGATGGAGGGCAGAGGCCACTGCCATAAAGGAGGCCATAGCCGGGCGCCCTATGATAATGTTGTAAGAAGACGGGGAATCAATTATTGTGAATCCAATGATCCGTGTTTTCTTGTTCTCCCCACTTCCTAAGGACATCGGTAGGTATACTTCCCCCTCAGGCTCCAAAAAGTCTCCCGTGAAACCATACACGGGTGTTTTTACTGCATTCATAGGGTACTCTCCCAGATCCATTCGTTCCATAGCTCCTTTAAACAATATATTGACGGAGCTTCCCGAGTCAATGAAAATACGATCCACATCATAATTTGCCACCATGGCCCGGATGACGAGGGCGTCATTGTGTGTTTTTGCATCCTCGAGTAATTCATCAACACTGAAAGATATAACGGGACCACTTCGATCTTCTACCGACAACACCTGTATATTTTCCAACTGTCTCTTGCCAGATTTTCTTGCCCTGTTTGAATCTCCATCCGTGGATCCTCCTGAAATCATATTAATTGTTCCCCGAGGAGGTGGGGAATCAGGTGCTCTTTGCTGTACTTCCCGGGACCCCCGAGAATGTCCACCCCTTTCACCTTCTCTTCTTTTTCCTGATAATACCCTGGTCGTTCCCATCTTCTTTTTAATGGTGCATCTTCGTGTCCCCCGACTAGAAGTTTTTTCATATTGGGATGATTTTGTATTATGCGCTCCATCTCATAATCAAAATGTTTACATTCGTGGGTAGTGTGACCATATTCTTTATGAAAACCGCAAAACTTGTCTGATTGTGGCCTCTGGGGTCCTACCTCGCTACTCCTTGGTCTCCGCACCAGCTTTCTTTCATCGCATATCTCCAGTGCCCTTGTTTTACTAACCTTCAATGTTGTTTTTGCACCAACTTGTCCTAACAATAGCGGTGCCTCAGGATGCTGTACTCGGGGATAAGGTCTTTCCACCCGAGTATCCCGAGAAGGTTTAACGGCAGCCTTTTGATCACTTCTCCTGGTAATTTGCACTTCTTCTACATTAACATACTTTTCTGCCCGTGTAAAAAATTCATCAAAGGTCTTCGGGGGCTTTTTTATCAGGGATCTAAAAAAGTCTACTCCACGTAATCCCTACGTGAATGCTCCAATCAAAAGATCAGGAGTAGCGGAAGGTACCTCAATAGTGGTCGCATTGAATCGTCGGAGATAGTCGCGTAAGCCTTCCTGCTACCTTTGTTTCACATTAAACAGATTTAATGTAGTCATGGGCTGCTTCTTAATACTGGCGAACTGGTGCAAAAAGATCTTGCTGAAATCCTGGAAGCATGTGATCTTTCCGGCCGGCAACAATTTGAACCATTGTTGGGCTAACCTAACAAGAATAGTTAGGAATACCCTACATTTGATAGGATCTGAGTACCGGTGCAATAGGGCCGCATGCTCGAAACGGGAGAGATGCTCCTCTGGATCCCCAGTACCATCATATTCCCCAACACGGGGGAATTTAAAGTGGGGAGGTAACTCAGCTGACAGGACATCTTCTGAAAAGGGAACACTACGATCTGCCGATGGAGATGGAGTCGGCTGAGCATCCTTCAACCGTTGTACTTCCTCTTGTAATTTCTTAACTTCCTCTACTTGGGATTGGGATCTCGATTCTGGTTGCGTTCCTCCCCGACGAGCCAATACTTGTTCCACCGTAGAAGCTACTAATTGCATGATTCGCTCAGTAGTGAGAGCTTCTTCTCTTCTTGATCCTCCCGGAGAGCTTCCAGAATCATTGTTTTTAGACTCTCCGCTGTGCTGCACTCTGTTCCTCCTTGGTGGCATTTTCACTATTTTTTATTTGGTTCCCACAGACGGCGCCAATTGATGCTACTCAAATTTCGTCCTCGGTCCCCGACCAAAGAGTTAATCCTCGCCACTCGAGGAGAATAAGATACGACTCAGTAATTTCTTCTCGGGGTATCTTGCAATGTTTTTTGATTGTAAGTTAAGATTATGATACCTCTTGTTTGCGAGAGACTCAAGTATTTATAGGCGAAAAAGATATATCGATTGCGTATACGCCACCTGGCCACTCATGATTAGGTATGAGTTTGCCAATCTTAGTTTGCACAAGTTACTAGGCCAATCAGAACTGAATAAAAACCTGACAACACGCTACCTGATTTAATCATTAGCAAGCATGTGCTAGACAACTTTTCTCTTTTAGAGTACTCGGATAGATGTTCCCGAATAGGCTCTTACGAGTAATCTTTCTCGAGTAGAGTTTTCCCGAGTGAGCTTTTATATATTGATATCAGCATGTTTAGTCAGCCGTGATTGTGATCCCACCGTTCTCTTTTTACTTGGCTGTCCACATGAGCTGTCCACAAAGTCTATGTTTCTTCGTGTAGTCATGAGAGCGTGTAGGGTGCATGGTGTTGGCGTGCTTGAGTTCCACTTGTGATTTCTGGAAAATATTTGTTGTTGATTGGACCGTGTGCCTGCGAAACCTTTGAAAAGAAAAAAAAAGATTTTTGGACCGTAGGTTTTTAAAAAAGGGGAGGAAATATCATTTTATTTTATTTCATTTTATTTTCCCCTTAAAATTTAGGTGTTTTATGTGATTAAGAATTTTTTTTATGAGAAGCTATCTTGAGGGATTTTTCTTGAAATCAACTTGAAGAGGAAAGTTTGGGTTAAGGAAGCACACTTTGAAGTTTTAATGATTTGTGGCAAAGTTATGACTGATGTTACGGGCGTGTGGATGTCGACCGACGGGTCGGGGTGCCCCGCCAACTTGACTGATTACGGGCGTGTGAATGTCGGCCTTCGGGTCGGGGTGTCCCGTCAAATTGATGGAACCGTATGAGCTTATTTAAGCTACTTGACTGATGACTGCAAGGAATTTCTGAGCCACATTTCATAAAATAAATGGAGGAATGATTAAAGTATTATGAGGTTAATGGTTTATTTTGAGGTTAAGGAAATGATTTAAGGATTTTAGTTGAGGATAAATCCTCTTATTTTGAAAATGGGTCGTGTTGAGGTTAATGGGATTTCTTGTGAAAGATTTCATTTGGCGACCTTTTTATTTTAACTGTTGACAAAACGAGTCTATGTTAAATAAAAATATTTTATTGCATATGCATGTATTATGTATTATTTGCTATTTTCGGAGCTTATTTGCTGGGCCCCTAGGCTCACTAGATTTCATCGATGCAGGTGAGGATGTTTAGGCGGTGTTGGTTGGCGAGAGTTCAATCGGGGTGAGAAGGCGCTTATCGATGGACACACGTTTTTCGCAGAGTAGAACCTTTTTATGATTTATTAAATTTTTATTCTTTGAAGAAAAACATTCTTATTAGTGTTTAATTGAACTTCAACCGTTTCATGATTTTATGTTTTTAATGATGCCGGCCTGAATGGATTTTATGTTTATTTAGTAAAAATAAAAATAAAAATTCCGCATTTTTCCTTTTTAAAAGTACGGACGTTTCACAAACAACGTTTAGGGACACAAAAATAGTTAGTTAGATTTCATTCAGGTCTCTGGCTCGGACCTCAAAAAAATTATTCAACTATCAAAAAAGAAATTTTATCAATTGTTCTTTGTATTTAAAAATTTCAAGATGATCTTTTTAACAAAAGTTTTATTTTACGAGTTGATTATAAATCTGCCAAGGAAGTCATTTTAAAAGATGTTCAAAATCTTGTTTCAAAACAAATTTTTGCTCGCTGGCAGGCCATACTTTCTGTAGTTGATTTTGAAATTGAATTTATCAAAGGGGAAGATAATTCTCTTCCTGACTTCCTAACCAGAGAATTTTTACAAGGAAACAAAATCTTCTTGCAGATGGATCCTCCAAAGCAGAGAATTCAAACATCAAAAGATTATGAATTACCCAAAACCTCTACAAAAGAGATCATCCAACTTCATTACCCTCAAACACCCACAAAAACACCCTCTCAACGACCTACTGATCCTTTTCCCCCTCTTACTTTTCAATCGTTACAGCCCTCTTCAAAATACTCCTGAACTACCTTACAAATCTGTTTTAGCTTCTCCTTCTCCTTCAAAACAAATTCAGACTACTCCTTCCACCCCTCAAGAAAATGATGACCATAAATATGTTCATAAACCGTGGCCTGAAAATCTCGGGTTCGCACCTTTCATGGAAATTCCACAACTTGTCAAAAATCAAGACTACTTACACAAACGTTTTATTTCAACCCAATACTGGGAGTCTACTGACCCTACAAAACATCAAAGATTTTATGAGTTCATACTTGTGGACACAGAAATAGTCCACAAAAGAGATTCAAAAAATTATATTACCTATTCCAAGTGTATCATCAAACAGGTCATCTCTTCGTCCCAATGGGATGATTCTCATACCCAGCCAGTCAATAATTTCAAACTTCGTCAGTTTTCCGTCAATTTTCAACCCCCAAACTTCAATTACTTTGACTACAAACAAGCCTGGTTCAAAACATTTTATTTACGTCCTTATTCTCATTCATGGTTCTTTACCTTTCATACTGGTTGAGATTCCAATTTTCCCACTTGGTTCTATGAGTGGTGGAAACTCACGGGATCCGATTCCTCAATACTTCACAAAGATGTCAAAAAGGGTTTGGAGATCTTCTCTGAACACTCATGCCTTCCTAATTTTCAAAAGCCATTAAAATTCCATGCTGAATTCAAAGTTCCATGATTTTTGCTTGGGACTTCGATTTCCAAAAACTTTATCCCGATCTTGTACCTTTCTCCTTGGTGCGGATTCATAAAATCAAATGGAGGGGAAAATATGATACCCACTTATGTAACGAACAAGTTGTCCGTCATTTCCTATCTACAGGACAAAAGCCCAATAGGCAGAGCGAATTTAGATCACTTCGATATTTTCTGAGTTTGTATTCTGCTCATCTGCTACAACTTTCTGCAAATCTTCAAATTGTAAGATTTTTAAGTTTATAAAAGTCAAAAGTAGTGTATAATGGAATCCAGCTGTATTGGATTCCATTAGAAGCTTCAATAACGTTTCTATATATATAGATGTTGGTTGTAACTCGTAGGCAGAGCGAATTTAGATCACTTCGATATTTTCTGAGTTTGTATTCTGCTCATCTGCTACAACTTTCTGCAAATCTTCAAATTGTAAGATTTTTAAGTTTATAAAAGTCAAAAGTAGTGTATAATGGAATCGAACTGTATTGGATTCCATTAGAAGCTTCAATAACGTTTCTATATATATAGATGTTGGTTGTAACTCGTAGGCAGAGCGAATTTAGATCACTTCGATATTTTCTGAGTTTGTATTCTGCTCATCTGCTACAACTTTCTGCAAATCTTCAAATTGTAAGATTTTTAAGTTTATAAAAGTTTCAATTCAACTTTATATCTTCTGTTTTGTTTTACTTATTTCATTTAAGCTTTAAGTTTTTATGTTTATGTTTTTATGATCCTGTTTACATTTGGTAGATGACATCAGACAACGATTTCCATATCTGTTCCATTGATGTGAGTTCTTATTCAGTTTCTGCTATTTCATTATTCTTATGTGTATACAGAATGCAGATATAGAACGCTTATGATTTCGAGGACGAACTCATCTTTTAGAGAGGGAGAAATGTAAGGCCCGGGATTATTTTATTTAATAATCCGAGATTCTTTAATTTTAATCTGAGAATATAAAATTTAAGAATATTTAGAGTTTGGAATTAAATTCTAATGTTCTTGAATTATTTTGGATTGAAATTGAATTAAATTGAGGGTCCGAGGTATTGTTTTGCAATTTCTGAAAGTTCAGGGACTAAATTGAAAATATGACAATACATATCTGTTTCTTCGTGTAGTCATGAGAGCGTGTAGGGTGCATGGTGTTGGCGTGCTTGAGTTCCACTTGTGATTTCTGGAAAATATTTGTTGTTGATTGGACCGTGTGCCTGCGAAACCTTTGAAAAGAAAAAAAAATGACTTGCCTCTCAACTTTATGAAAGCCGTGAGTTTTAAAATGAGAGGGGGAAATTGAGTCTCTTCATGGTGCCATGTGTCATGGGTGATGTTATTTTTTTATTTATGGTAGAGGGCACGTGTGTCTTGATGTGGGTTGAGAGTTGGAAAGCAAATTATTTGAAGGAAAATTTATTTATTATTTTTGTTTCATTGAGAAATTATTTTTGAGGAAAATTGTTTGGAGGAGAAAATTCTTGAGGTTTTTAATGATTTGTGGCAAGGTTATGACTGATATTACGGGTGTGTGGATGCCGGCCGATGGGTTGGGGTGCCCCGCCAAATTATTACGGGCGTGTGGATGTCGACCGACGGGTCGGGGTGTCCCGCCAACTTGACTGATTACGGGCGTGTGAATGTCGGCCTTCGGGTCGGGGTGTCCCGCCAAATTGATGGATCCATTTGACAAAACGAGTCTATGTTAAATAAAAATATTTTATTGCATATGCATGTATTATGTATTATTTGCTATTTTCGGAGCTTATTTGCTGGGCCCCTAGGCTCACTAGATTTCATCGATGCAGGTGAGGATGTTTAGGCGGTGTTGGTTGGCGAGAGTTCAATCGGGGTGAGAAGGCGCTTATCGATGGACACACGTTTTTCGCAGAGTAGAACCTTTTTATGATTTATTAAATTTTTATTCTTTGAAGAAAAACATTCTTATTAGTGTTTAATTGAACTTCAACCGTTTCATGATTTTATGTTTTTAATGATGCCGGCCTGAATGGATTTTATGTTTATTTAGTAAAAATAAAAATAAAAATTCCGCATTTTTCCTTTTTAAAAGTACGGACGTTTCACAAACAACGTTTAGGGACACAAAAATAGTTAGTTAGATTTCATTCAGGTCTCTGGCTCGGACCTCAAAAAAATTATTCAACTATCAAAAAAGAAATTTTATCAATTGTTCTTTGTATTTAAAAATTTCAAGATGATCTTTTTAACAAAAGTTTTATTTTACGAGTTGATTATAAATCTGCCAAGGAAGTCATTTTAAAAGATGTTCAAAATCTTGTTTCAAAACAAATTTTTGCTCGCTGGCAGGCCATACTTTCTGTAGTTGATTTTGAAATTGAATTTATCAAAGGGGAAGATAATTCTCTTCCTGACTTCCTAACCAGAGAATTTTTACAAGGAAACAAAATCTTCTTGCAGATGGATCCTCCAAAGCAGAGAATTCAAACATCAAAAGATTATGAATTACCCAAAACCTCTACAAAAGAGATCGTCCAACTTCATTACCCTCAAACACCCACAAAAACACCCTCTCAACGACCTACTGATCCTTTTCCCCCTCTTACTTTTCAATCGTTACAGCCCTCTTCAAAATACTCCTGAACTACCTTACAAATCTGTTTTAGCTTCTCCTTCTCCTTCAAAACAAATTCAGACTACTCCTTCCACCCCTCAAGAAAATGATGACCATAAATATGTTCATAAACGATGGCGTGAAAATCTCGGGTTCGCACCTTTCATGGAAATTCCACAACTTGTCAAAAATCAAGACTACTTACACAAACGTTTTATTTCAACCCAATACTGGGAGTCTACTGACCCTACAAAACATCAAAGATTTTATGAGTTCATACTTGTGGACACAGAAATAGTCCACAAAAGAGATTCAAAAAATTATATTACCTATTCCAAGTGTATCATCAAACAGGTCATCTCTTCGTCCCAATGGGATGATTCTCATACTCAGCCAGTCAATAATTTCAAACTCCGTCAGTTTTCTGTCAATTTTCAACCCCCGAATTTCAATTACTTTGACTAGTAACAAGCCTGGTTCAATACTTTTTATTTACGTCCTTATTCTCATTCATGGTTCTTTACCTTTTATACTGGTTGCGATTCCAATTTTCCCACTTGGTTCGATGAGTGGTGGAAACTCATGGGATCTGATTCCTCAATACTTCCCAAAGATGTCAAAAAGGGTTTGAAGATCTTCTCTGAACACTCCTGCCTTCCTAATTTTCAAAAGCCATTAAAATTCCATGCTGAATTCAAAGTTCCATGGATTTTTGCTTGGGACTTCGATTTCCAAAAAGTGTATCCCGATCCCGTACCTTTCTCCTTGGTGCGGATTCATAAAATCAAATGGTGGGGAAAATATGATACCCACTTATGTAACGAACAAGTTGTCCGTCATTTCCTATCTACAGGACAAAAGCTCAAATATTCATCCGAGGACAAGAAACAAAAGAAACCTATTCAAACCAACACCCAAGCAGCCCAAACATCCAAAGCTGATGCTGATCCTTCTCAAAAAACCTTCTGGGAACAATTCAAAATTGACACAGAATTTCAAAATCGTCTCTTTGAATTTATGTCCCAATGTTCTTCAAAAACTGCAAAATCAGAAGAATTGGTTTCCACCGACCCCTACGGAGGACCTGCCTCTCAAGATCCTTTGATTTCTAAATTTCTAAAATCAAGGGAAGTTTCAAAAAAAAAACAATTTAATATACTCCTTTGGCCAGAAGTTTCTCGGTGAAACGCGTGCCATCTTTTTCATCATCCTTCAAATCTTTCATGGCCGGCAACATCTTTTCAACCGACGCAAAAATTTCAAAACTCGCGTGCAAGTGCAGGCTATGATCAAAAGACGACAAAGTTGACAGCTCAAAAGAAGGGTATAGTACATGACAACTTGCAAAAGAAATCAAAAGGCCAACTCAAAAGTGATGTATCGTGCAAGTCACCTCAAAAGTAGTGTATAATGGAGGCCAGCTGTATTGGATTCCATTAGAAGCTTTCAATAACGTTTCTACATAAATAGATGTTGGTTGTAACTCATAGGCAGAGCGAATTTAGATCACTTTGATATTTTCTGAGTTTGTATTCTGCTCATCTGCTACAACTTTCTGCAAATCTTCAAATTGTAAGATTTTTAAGTTTATAAAAGTTTCAATTCAACTTTATATCTTCTGTTTTGTTTTACTTATTTCATTTAAGCTTTAAGTTTTTATGTTTATGTTTTTATGATCCTGTTTACATTTGGTAGATGACATCAGACAACGATTTCCATATCTGTTCCATTGATGTGAGTTCTTATTCAGTTTCTGCTATTTCATTATTCTTATGTGTATACAGAATGCAGATATAGAACGCTTATGATTTCGAGGACGAACTCATCTTTTAGAGAGGGAGAAATGTAAGGCCCGGGATTATTTTATTTAATAATCCGAGATTCTTTAATTTTAATCTGAGAATATAAAATTTAAGAATATTTAGAGTTTGGAATTAAATTCTAATGTTCTTGAATTATTTTGGATTGAAATTGAATTAAATTGAGGGCCGAGGATTGTTTTGCAATTTCTGAAAGTTCAGGGACTAAATTGCAAATATGACAATACATATCTTATTTTGGTATGTAAATACTCAGCATGGCACGTGGGATTCACATATATTTCATTGAGAATTCTTCATAAATTGTAGAGCAAACCCGAGACCTTCTCCTTTAAATTAGATTTGATTTTCAAATCCTTGTAACTTTTGATCCGGGTATCCGATTTCGATTCCGTAAATTGTTCTGGAATCCTTACGAGAAGGCCTTAGGTTTGATGTAAGTTTTTATGTATTTCATCATGTTTTGAGAATCTATAATTGGCAGAGATCAGATTATGAGTTTGTATTTGTGTTCTTGAACTTTTATATGTTTCGATATCGAAACCGGATCAAGGACTTGACGTTGCATGAATCTGTGATGATTTTCAGAACCATATTGATCTATATACCTGCTGATATGGGGGGATTAGGTTGATATATTTCTGGTTTAGCTTGTATTTAAATTGGAATTGATGTAGAATTGGATTGGATATAGTTTGGGCTTTACGAATCGGTATCGTTACGCCGTTGAATCCGGAATGGTTACAATTATGTTGTTTTGCAAATGAGAACTGAAGTTGGTGGCATATGTTGCTGATGTCTGTGATATATGATCACTTCATTTCAACTTGATTAAGAACGGACGAACTCGAGAAATCCATATTCGAATCGGCGAAGAAGCGAACGAGGTTTGAAGTTGATTCAACTAGTGATTTTGACATGAATTTGAATGATGATTGATATCGAATGATTGGATCGAGACTGATATAAGTTCTTGCTATTACATTTCATAATGAAGTTTGATATGAATGTTTTTGTGTTATGTTTCAGATTTGAAGCATTCCAAGACCGAGCTAAACGAAGGTATAGTATGACATTGAGAGTCAGGGATTTGAATACTCGGGAATGATACTTCTTGAGTTATCGCGACAAATCACATACTTGATGATTACTGTTCTTGATTTAGAACTTGAAGTTATATTTGTCGATCCATCACAGGTAGTGGGTCTTTGACTTCGATATGAGATTATATGATATGAAAAAAAATGAATTGATTCTAATTCCAAGGTCTGATATGACCTTATTTTCGAAAGTCTGAGTTGACTTCATTAGATTGATATCCATGTCAAGATCGGATACGAATCTTGATGGCATCAATTTGAGATGAATCAGTTCTTATTTCGAGATATGCGATATATTCACTCCATTTCGATTTGATATGTTAGTTTTGATATAAACTGATTTACGTTATCCCATGTATATGTTGATTATACTGAGATTGTTTTCTCACCGGAGTTTTCCGGCTGTTGCTTTGTTTTGTATGTGTGCATGGCAATAGGTGGGGCAGGAGCTGGTCAGAGTCAACAAGGATAGCTCGAGGATTGAGTCATAGAAGTGGGATTTTGGTTAAGAAGTAGAACAGTCAAACCTTGAACTCAAAAATTTTATAGTTTCTACACTAATGTCCTATGTATATTTAAATCCAGTTGTATTGTAGTAACTTTTTAGTTTGACATCGACATAACATGCATTAGACCTCATGTTTCGTTTATGCTCGAGTTCCCTTACTTTAATGTGAGTGTGTTCAGATTACAACAAGAAAAACGGAAGAAATAGATTTTAAAAAACAATAAAAAATTTCCATTGGTTAACTCGTCTGGCGCATGTGCTAGTATTAATCACCCCATAAGATTAGATGAGAAATCAAGGTCCCCACAAGCTGCTGTATTTTTGAAGATTGATCTCAGATCTGGTTACCACCAGCTTAGAGTAAAAGATGCAAACGTGTATAAGACAACCTTTAGAACACGTTATGGTCATTATGAATTCTTAGTGATGTCGTTTGGGTTAACTAATGCGCCTTCTGTATTCATGGATTTAATGAATAGAGTATTCCAACCTTTTCTAGATAGATTCGTGATTGTTTTTATAGATGATATTCTTATTTACTCTAAGAGCATAGAAGAACACGCTGACCAGCTCAGAGTGATACTTCAGATTTTGAGGACTAAGAAATTATTTGCTAAGTTTAGTAAATGTGAATTCTGGATTGAAAAGATTGTGTTTCTTGATCATATTATTTCTAAGAATGGAGTAGAAGTAGATCCCTCCAAAGTAGAAGCTATTCGAGAATGTCCTGTACCTAAGAGCGTAGCAGAGGTTCGAAGTTTCTTAGGTCTCCCAAAATATTATCGATGATTTATAGAAGGATTTTCCAAGATAGTTGTTCCTTTAACGTCATTAACCAAGAAGGATGTTAAGTATGATTGGTCTCCACGATGCCAAACCAGCTTTGAGAGGTTAAATCAATCATTGATAGAAGCCCATGTTTTAACGTTGCCATCAGGGAAAGGGAATTTTACGATTTATACAGATGCATCGAATATAGGATTGGGTGCTGTTTTGATGCAAGATAAGAAAGTGATTTCTTATGCTTCTAGGCAGCTGAAGATTCACGCAAAGAATTATCACACTCATGACCTTGAATTAGCAGCAGTGGTTTTCGCATTAAAGATTTGGAGACATTATCTTTATGGAGAAAAATGCGAAATTTTTACAGACCACAAAAGTCTTAAATATTTCTTTACCCAGAAGGATCTTAATATGAGGCAGATAAGATGACTCGAATTGGTTAAAGATTACGATTGTGTAATTAATTATCACCCTGGTAGAGCTAACGTAGTAGCTGATGCACTAAGCAGAAGATGAGTGGGATTAGCTCAGCTTTCAGTTCAAATACCATTAGCGATAGAAATCGACAGATTTGAATTGGAAGTTGTTACACAAACTTATGCTTATAGACTAGCTGTTCTTACAATCTAATCTACGTTGAAGGATCGGATTAGATATAGTCAGATGAGGGATGAACAACTGCTTAAATGGAAGCAACAAGATGAAGAAAGAGGTGGAAATTTTTATACTACAGTAGAAGGACTTGTGAATACCAGGACATTTGTGGGTACCGCGAGTTGATAACTTGCACAATGAGATTATGAGTGAAGCCCATAACACTCCGTATTCAATTCACCCAGGAGGAACGAAGATGTATAACGATTTACAACAACTGTTTTGGTGGCCAGGAATGAAGCGAGATATTTCCAATTTTGTTTCTGAGTGTTTAACATGCCAACAAGTAAAAGTAGAGCATCAGAGACCAGCGGGGATGTAAAAGCCACTCCCTATACCAGTATGGAAATGAGATAACATAGCGATGGATTTTGTAGTAGGTTTACCAAAGACACTCCATGGATTTAACTCTTTTGGGTTATTATCGATATATTAAATAAGTCAGCTCACTTCTTACCAGTAAAGACGACATATGATCTGAATAAGTATGCTGAGCTGTATGTGAAAGAATAAGTGAAACTCCATGGTATTCCAAGTTCTATAGTATCATCAAGATCCCAATTTTACTTCTATGTTTTTGAAGATTTTACATAAAGCCATGGGAACTAAGTTAACATTTATTACAAATTTCCATAAGCAAACTGATGGACAATCAGAAAGCGTGATTCAAACACTAGAGGATTTGCTTCGTGCGTGCACTCTAGACTTTGCAGAGATCTGGGATTCTAAATTGCCCTTAGTTGAGTTCACGTACAATAATAGCTATCAAGCTTCAATAGAAATGGCTCCTTACGAAGCACTGTATGGCAGAAAATGTAGATCCACGATACATTAGGATGATGTAGGTGAAAGATCAGAGATAGGACCTGATATTATAGAACAGACTTCAGAAGCTATCAAAAGAATACGTGATCGAATGATAGAACAGAGTAGACAAAAGAGCTATGCTGATAGCCATCGCCGAGAGTTGAATTTTGAAGTAGGAGATCATGTATTTCTAAAAGTAGCACCTATGAAGGGTGTGATGAGATTTTGGCGAAAAGGGAAGCTGAGTCCCAGATTTATTGGAACATTGAAATACTGGAAAGAATTGGGACTTTAGCTTATTGAATAGCTTTACCCCCTCAGTTGTCAGCAGTTCACAATGTATTCCATATATCAGCTCTCAGAAAATACATCTCGAACCTTTCGCATGTATTAAGATATGAACCTATCCAGCTTGCATCAGATTTGACTTACGAAGAAGCTCCACTGAAGATTCTTTTGAGAGAGAATCGTAAGCTAAGAAATAGAAGTATCCCTATACTAAGATTTAGTGGGCAAATCATTCAGAAAAGGAAGCAACCTGGGAAGCTGAAGCTGACATGCGAAATAGCTACCCAGATTTGTTTAAGTAAGTAAATTTCGAGGACGAAATTTCTTTAAGGAGGGTCGAATTGTAACGCCCAGAAACATTTTAATCCACAATTAGAAAGTTTTATGAGTTGAGAGATCTATGTGAAATAATATCGTAAATAAACTTTCACATGGTTGATTTTTTAGATTTGAAGCACGGTTGCAAGAGCTGTCCAGCCGGTTCACACAAGCCGATTTATTTCCTCTTTTAAATATTTCGGATTTCATCTTTAGTTTCTTTTAAAATGAGTAGCACTTTTAAAGAAAACAGGTTCGACAATATATTTCAGATTTCATATAAAAGCTGCCGAACTAACTCATTTATATTTCAGTCTCAAATACTTCACTTTTCACAAGCGGTGCTCTCTGCAAGAAAACCGAACTAAAGTTTTCAAAACTTTTCACAGGAAGTGATCGGATTGTATTGATTCAGGCCAGATAAACTCGCTGTAATTGTTGTCGCAGATTGAGGAAATTAAACTCTGTTTCTTGCTACACTCTTGAAAGAATATATTGTTTCAACTGCATGTTTGCATGAGTTTTAAAAGGTTTGAGAACTATTCTTGATGTTCTTCAAACGCAGATGTAAGTTATGATGTTTTACATAAAGAAAGTATGAGTTTGCTGAGATTTTGATTCAGAAAAGTTGTTAGAAAATGTTTAAAAATGTTCGTTCTTGATTCTTCCTGAGTTTTCTGGGATATTCTTCAAAGTAGCTCGCGAGAAGCTTGCGTGATTCCTGTCAGTAGCTTACAAGTAACTTCGTCATTCTTGTTTCTGGAGTTTTCTTTAGATATTTTCGATTCCTTTGGATTGAGGAAACTTTCTAAGTTTCAACAATTCGAGCTAAGTTCGAAATCTGATTCTTTTCTTGGAACTGTTTATGGTTCGTGAACTATTTCTTTCCCAGAACTGATGTCGTTTTCGTGAATTGTTCTTCCTTTCAGAACTGTTTTATGTTGAGATCTGATTTAGTATTCCAAGTTTGAGTTGACTTCATTTGACCATCGAAATCTGAACTGTTCATTTAAGTCATGTTGACTTTTCAAAATCTGAGTTGATCAAACAGTCCATACCTTATTTTCTATAGAAATTTGGTACGCTTGCGTATTGTTCCTACTCAGAGCTGATTTCAGTTTTCTTCTTTGATTGAAGACCCATTAATTTCCCATGGTTCCTGAACATCGAAAAGGGTTTTAAAAACAGCGAACCATACTTGACAGAGATCTGTTTTAGATCAAGAAAAGAAAGAAAAGTCAGTTCCAGAAACGAAAGAAGAAAAATTTTAATATAAAGTTTAAAGAGATTATGACATAGATAACAGATGGTCTCCATAGGAAGGGTGAGGACGCTGGCTGACGAACCAGTGTGCCCCTTCAAATTGAAAGGGACAGGATTATGGTTAGTAAATTATAATCCCTTTCACAGATAAGATGGGATTTGTTCCCAGCCCCCTGATATCAGATGACAGTTTGATCAAACGAATTGACCCATGCACAGATGTCTAAGCCATATTTCGATTAAAAAGATAAGAACATAACACAAGGTGATTTTAATCACGACTCTGAGAAAAGATTTAAGGTATTTCCTTTTAAAAGCAAGTAAATGTTTTCAATCATGTGCAGTTATGCTTTCAGATTTTCCAGATTATCGTATTCAGTATATGCATTGTTCAGATTTGACCTATTGTACAGATAAAGATATTGATATGTTTCCGTTGCCTGTATTCATTATTCCAGATTTACTTGTTGAGCCTCTAAGCTCACTAGTTTTCTTAAGTGCAGGTGATGATCAGTAGGGAGCTGGATGGTGTGAGCTGGAACAGATCGGAGGTGTTTATCGTGGACATTAGTTTCCATTCAGTTTTCAGTTTCTTCTCTTTTTTTGTACAGAAATATATCTACCATTTTGAAACATAACAGATTACCGATTCCTTGTCTAGATGTAATCTGAACAGAATTGTACCTTTGAACGAGTGTATGAATTTCCGTGCAGTTATATATGATCAGATCTGTTTCCAAGTTCTATGAATGAAAGTTCATTTTTTTTGCATTTCAGTCCAGAAATTGTATGTTGTTTATTTTAATCCGCATACGAACTTTTAGATTCTTTCATTTTGAACCCCAAACCTTATTAATTTAATTTAGAAAATTCCATCCCTTTACAGTTAGGATCAAACGCTTACCACTAGGCCAAAAGCTATTGTGAGACCTGTGTTTTCGCTATCAGGTGTTGCTCGAGTGAAACCAGCTGGTAGTAGATGCGTGTGTTGAAGTCATCGAATTTGCCTAAGTGTTGGAATCAGCAGTTGGAAAGATATCAGACGTTGCGTGGGAGACGTTTGTTTGAGTATCAGCTGTTGAGTCAGCCGTTGGTGGTTGTTTGCTCAGTTATCTTGAACTCTTGGATTGTGAGTTCAGTTTGTTTCCCCGAGTTTGATTTCGAGGACGAAATCGTGTTTTAGTGGGGGAGAGATGTGAGACCTGTGTTTTCGCTATCAGGTGTTGCTCGAGTGAAACCAGCTGGTAGTAGATGCGTGTGTTGAAGTCATCGAATTTGCCTAAGTGTTGGAATCAGCAGTTGGAAAGATATCAGACGTTGCGTGGGAGACATTTGTTTGAGTATCAGCTGTTGAGTCAGCCGTTGGTGACTTCTGATTTAGATGTGTGTATCAGCAGTAGCAGTAGGAATCAGTTGGAGCAGCAGCGCTTCGTTGGATTTCAGATGTTGGTGTTTAGTTGCGATGGTCAGTCGAGAGCGCTAAGGGACCCTGAAGCGACGACGTTTTGTGAACAGGAACCAGCTGTTGGTTTCGCTAGCGTGTTTATTAGTGGGTATCGAAACTACGTCGTTTTGGATTAGCGCTAGGAGATTCAGCTATTGGTGTGATAGCGCGTAATCAACTGTTGCGAGAGACCAGCTGTTGCATAGTGATCAGCTGTTGGTTAGTGATCAGCAGTGGCTAGTGGGTGACGTGTCCAGCGGTAGTCTCTGCGACGTCGTTTGGTTAAGTTGGTGCGATGCCGTTTAGCCTTAGCGTTGTTTGAAAGATCAGCTGTTGGTTATATTAGACATCAGCTGTGAGGGATTTGATGCGTTGTTTTATTCAGCTGCTGGTTTGTGAATCAGATGTTGGTAGCGAGGTGATGTGTCCCTCTGCGACGTTGTTTTGATTAGTTTTTCGCTGTTTAGCGATAGGACTCTGCTGGTGCAAGATTTCAGCAGTTGTTTGGGACTATTAGTTGTGGCAACTGATTTTGTCGGTGGAATCTGTTCCGGTTTCTATCAGCTGTTGAGAAGCATATTTAATAGAAGACTTGGTCTTCGATTGTTTAACAGATTCCATACTTAGAATATTTTCCCCGTTTGTCGACCTTTTTCTCGAACCCTAAGTTACTGTTCATCATAGCTTTTCTCCGATGATTGCCGTCGTTTCCGATCGCCGTTTTGAACGTGTGAGGTAGCGTTGGACTCCTCTCGTGAAGGTGTTTCATCCTATACCATTTTCTGGAAGCGTAGTTGGCTGGTAGCAAGATCACGAAGCAGCTTATTCGGCCGTGTGTTGCGTTATTCAGGTAGCGCTTCGAATTATTCGATGAGATCTTACTCTTAGCCCTGTTTAGAGATTCCTGTTGAGTTGTTGGGTAGGATTAATTGCTGGTTGAGTGTAGCTCCTAGTTTGTGATTCTGTGTTAGCGTCCCTGAGAATTATGCGTGTTGTTTAGCAGGTTTCAGACCAGATCTCTCGGGTTTACCTTGTGTGGTGAGCTTAGCAGGAAATTGAGGTATGGATGTTGAGCTGGTTACAGCGTTGAGATTTGGCATGGATGAGTGATGTGCTTGCTGTTGTGTTGTTCGTGTATGCTATTCAGTGTTTACTGCTTTCTGTTTTATGCATACACGCATTATACTCGTTGCATGCAGATCTCTATTGTTGCCGTGCCTTGCATTGTTTGAATTTTATGTGCTAGGGTGCATATTTGTGAGCGAAGTGGGTAGCTCCCACACCTCACGCGTTTCTTCTCCCTTCTGGTATGGTTGGCCACCGTGAGTGGAGTGAGTAGCTCTCACACCTTATGGGTTGGGCTACAGCAGGTTGAGTATTGATGTGGACGGAGTGAGTAGCTCTCACACCTCATATCTTGGCACCTGATTCCTAGTTGTTGGGCTATCTTTGGAATCCTTTGGCTCCCGGTGTTCGGTTGTAGCCTTGATCTCATGCATAGCATTTGCATTTTATCTATAGCTATCTTTTAGTTGTTGCTCTCCGTACTGGGGTTTGACCCCAATGTCCCTCTGGTGCTTGGTTTGTTTTGTTTGCCTGTTTGTTTTCAGGTATCCCAGGTTTTACAGCTGGTCGTGGTTTTAGCCCAGCTGGAGGAGCCCCAGGTGGAGGATAGAGTGTCCCAGTTAATTTAGTATATATGTATCAGTACTGTTAGCCAGGGGATGTCCTGTGCTTTATTGTATTTGGTTGTGTTGGTACTGTACTATTTTACTTTGGCTTGTAGCCTTTGCTTTTTTGTGTAAACGGGGATATATTTTTAGTATTGCTGTATTTTAAATTATATATCTTTCAGTGAGGCGAAAAGCAAAAATTTTAACCACTTTTTAGTTGCTTCTGCTTGTTTTTGCGTGGTTTATCTCTGATGTAAGTACGAGGCCTGACATTTTTGGTATCGGAGCTTAAGCTGAGATAAGCTTGATTTTTTTTATCACACTTGAGTCTAGGCACAATGTTGTGTGTTGTTTGTGCTTGACTATGTGATTTATGTGCTGCATATTGTTTGTGTGATATGTGATTTCTATGTTGTACTTGTTCTGTGTTATATTATCCTGTTTAGTGCCTTCGTAGAGATTCCGCCTAGACGTAGGGGTAGATGTAGAGGGAAGTTTCAGGACGAGTCTGGAGGTCAGAACGAGGATCAGCGTAGTTTCCCTTCCCGTGGTCGCGGTGGGCGGGTAGAGGATGAAGTTGACGACTTGACAACCCGTGTGGAGAGCATGGAGATTGTGATGGCTAGGTTCCAACGGATGAGTCCCCAGATCTTTAACGGTGACGAGTCTAGCGAGGATGCGGATTCGTGGCTATGGCACATCATTGGTTTGTTCGATCGTGTTCAGTATGATGATGTGCTTCGGTTGAGTTTGGCAACCTTCCAGCTGAGGAAGAGTGCAGAGCGCTGGTGGTGTGGCGCTTCAGGGACGCTAGAGGAGACCGATGTGGAGATCACTTGGGATAGTTTCTGTGTTGCCTTTCGGCAGGAGTACGTCCCGGAGTCGTACGTGAACGCTCGTGAGCGAGAGTTCGATCATTTGGAGCAAGGTACGATGTCTGTGCGAGAGTATGCTCGGTTGTTTTCTTCTCTTTTGGTGTATGTCCCGCATGTTGCTGGCCGGGAGAGGGCCAAGATGACTAAGTTTATTGAGGATTTGAATGAAGAGCTGTATTCGATGGTGCTGACGAGCAAACCGAAGAGTTATGCCGAAGCGATGCAATAGATATTGAGGAAGGTCTGCGGAGCCGAAGGTCGCGTGCTAGGCCTCAGGGTGCTCAGGGTGGTCTTCCCGCTGTTCAGGGAGCACAGTCTTCGCAGTCTGCCCATCAACCCCATCAACAGCAGCAGTTGGCTCAGCAGTCTGGCCGCCAGAGGTTTCGACCTCGTGGCCAACAGTTTAAGAAGAAGTCTGGTTCTGGTTCTTCTGGTTCTGGAAGCTCTAGTAGCAGTGGTTCTAGGGCAGAGTTTTGTGGCTTCTGTGGAGGCAGGCATTCGTCGACTCAGTGTACTGGTGTGCAGGGATCGTGTAATATCTGTGGTCAGTATGGGCATTTTGCTAGAGTTTGTCCATCGGCTGGATCGCAGCAAGCCGCAGCCCCACCTCAGGTCGAGGAGGATCATCTAGGGTCGCCCCCTCAGTTTCCACAGCCTAGGACGGGAGAGACGCAGTTCAGGCCTTTCCAGCAGCCTGGTCCGTCGTGTTTTGGACAGTTGTCTCAACAGCATTTCTCTGGACCCCAGCATGCTCAAGCGAACGTCATTACTAGGGATAAAACGGAGGGCATGCCCAGTGGAGTGATTACAGGTATCTGTTCTGTCTTTGATTTACCTGCACGCGTGTTGTTTGACACTGGCGCATCGCATTCTTTCATTTCTGATGCATTTGTGGTCGAGCATGGTCTGCATACCACTTCTTTGCGCAATGTTGTTTCTGTTTGTACTCCTGGCGGCGTGAGCTTGTACTCCCAGGAAGTTTTGTTAGACGGCGTTATGAAGTTTGGTGAGCTTGTGTTGATAGCGAATTTGATTCGTTTGATGTTGTGGGATTTTGACTACATAGTAGGAATGGACGTGTTGTCCAATTATAAGGCCTCCGTGGATTGTTTCCATGGGATCGTGCGTTTTAGGCCTCAGAGCGACGAGAAATGGAATTTCTACGATGCTGACTCTCATTCGAAGATTCCGTTAGTCTCAGCGATGGAGATGTTCAGCTTGTTGTCGACGGAGAACGCGGGTCTTATGATTTACGCGTTGGATGCATCTTATTCTCGCATGTGCAGCTCAGCGACTTTCCTGTGGTGCGTCATTTTCCTAATGTATTTCCGGAGGAGATTCCTGGTTTTCCTCTGAGGAGGGAGATTGACTTTAGCATTGAGCTTGTGCCTGGCACAGCTCCGATTTTGCGTGCACCGTATCGTTTAGCGCCTGCTGAGTTGAGAGAGCTCAAGGTGCAATTGGATGATTTGCTGGAGAAAGGTTTTATCAGACCTAGCATGTCGCCGTCGGGAGCGCCTATCTTGTTTGTCAAGAAGAAGGATGGCACAATGAGAATGTGCATTGATTTCCGTCAGCTGAACAAAGTTACTGTTTGAATAAGTACCTATTGCCGAGAATCGACGACTTTTTTGACCATTTGCAAGGTTCTGCTGTATATTCTAAGATCGATCTACGTTCAGGGTACCATCAGTTGAGAGTTAGAGATCAAGATGTCGCGAAGACTGCTTTTCGTACTAGGTATGGGCACTATGAGTTTCTGGTAATGCCTTTCGGATTGACAAATGCTCCTGCAATCTTCATGGATTTGATGAACCGAGTCTTCCGAGAGTTTATAGATCAGTTTGTGATAGTGTTCATCGATGACATCTTAGTGTATTGGAAGACTCCTTTGGAGCATAAGGAGCATTTGAGAGTTGTCCTTCAGACGTTGAGAGATTCACAGTTGTATGCCAAGTTCTCTAAGTGCGACTTCTGGTTGGATCGGTCGTGTTTCTGGGTCATGTGATTTCAGCGGATGGCATTTCTGTGGATCCCAGTAAGGTTGATGCTGTTTTGAACTGGGAGCGACCTAGGAATGTGTCTGAGGTTCGTAGTTTCTTGGGTCTGGCTGGCTATTACCGTCGTTTTATAGAGCGTTTCTCTAGTATAGCTAGGCCGATGACTCAGTTGACTCAGAAATACAAGCGGTTCGTTTGGACTGAGCAATGCGATAATGCTTTTCAATCGCTCAAGGAGAAGTTGACTACTCGACCTGTGTTGGCTTTGCCGTCTGGATCAGGTGGTTATGTCGTTTGTTCTGATGCTTCGCTCAATGGACTGGGTTGTGTGTTGATGCAGTATGGTCGAGTCATTGCCTATACTTCACGGCAGCTGAAACCGCATGAGACTCGTTATCCAGTTCATGATTTGGAGCTAGCAGCTGTGGTCTTTGCATTGAAGATCTGGCGCCACTACCTGTATGGCGAGCAGTTTGTGGTGTACTCGGACCACAAGAGTTTGCAGTGTTTGTTTTCGCAGCCTGACTTGAATATGAGACATCGCAGGTGGATGGAACTGCTGAAGGATTTTGATTGTGAGATCAAGTACCAGCCTAGGAAAGTTAACGTAGTGGCTGAAGCGTTGAGCAGGAAGGCTCCAGAAAAGATTCTCGCGTCGCTGTATATTTCTAAGGACTATGAGCATCTTAGCACTACTGGTTGGAGATTTTACCCGGCTGAGGATTATGTGGTGGTTTCTTCTTTCCAAGTGGAGCCACAGATTATTTCGAGTATTAGAGCGGCTCAAAGGACAGATCCTTCCATCCACGAGTTGAATTTTAAGGTCAGGGCTGGTCAACTTGAGGATTATTCTGTTTCGTCTGATGGTTGTTTGCGTTTTCGTGGTCGGTTGGTTGTGCCCAATCTGATAGATCTTCGGGAGGAGATCCTTAGAGAAGCGCATTGCAGTAGACACAGTGTCCATCCTGCTGCACGGAAGATGTACCATGCGTTAAAGCCGCACTTCTGGTGGGCTAGTTTGAAGAGTTACGTTGCTGGATTCGTTGCTCGTTGCTTGAACTGTCAGCAGGTTAAGGCTGAGAGGATGAGACCTGGTGGTCTGTTGCAGAGTTTGGAAGTGCCCCAATAGAATTGGGAGCACATAGCAATGGATTTTGTTACGCATTTGCCTCGTTCCAGCAGAGGTTGTGATGCGATTTGGGTTGTAATCGACAGATTGTCGAAGTCTGCACATTTTATTCCCTATGGAATGACGTTCTCTTTGAAGAACATGGCGAAACTGTACGTAGATTTTGTGGTTAGATTGCATGGTGTGCCTGTTTCGATCGTTTCAGACCGAGATCCAAGGTTTACTTCAATGTTTTGGAAGAGTTTGCAAGCAGCTTTGCGTACCAGATTGGCTATGAGCACAGTGTATCACCCCCAAACAGATGGTCAATCTGAGAGAACTATCCAGACGTTGGAGGATATGTTAAGAGCTGTTGTGATGGATTTTGGTGGTAGCTGGCAAGACGCGTTGTCTTTAGTTGAGTTTTCCTATAATAACAGCTACCAAGTGACGATTGGTATGGCGCCGTTCGAGGCTTTGTATGGTAGAAAGTGCAGATCGCCTGTATGTTGGGAAGAAGTGGGGGAGAAGCAGCTGTCTTCCCCAGAATTTGTGCAGCAGATGAAGGATCATGTGGATCTTATTCGACAGTGGATGAAAGCTGCCCAGGATCTCCAAGCCAGTTATGCAAATAAGAGGCGTCGAACTCTAGAGTTTCAGGTTGGTGATCTCGTTATCCTTAAAGTTTCTCCGTTTCGCAGTGTTATACGCTTTGGAGACAAGGGAAAGTTAGCCCCTCGTTATGTTGGACCGTATGAAATTGTTGAGAGGATTTGCCCTTTTGCGTATCGGCTGTTGTTGCCACCAGATTTATCTTCTTTACATGATGTCTTTCATGTTTCCATGTTGAGGAAGTACGAGCCAGATCCGTCTCATGTGCTGAGAACTGACGAGGTGGAGCTAGATCAGACGTTGAGTTATGTAGAATATCCCTTGCAGATCCTAGACAGAAAAGAGAAACAGTTGAGAAATAAAACCATTCCCTTGGTGATGGTTCAGTGGAGAAAACATGGTAGGGAAGAAGCTACTTGGGAGCTGGAAGAGAAGATACAGGGTGAGTGGCCGCATCTGTTTGAGTAACTGTTGTATCGGATTCCAGTAGCTGTTAGTTTTTGGTTGTTCTTTTCCCTAGTTGTTGTTTGTTGTTTGCTCAATTATCTTGAACTCTTGGTTGTGAGTTCAGTTGTTTCCCCGAGTTTGATTTCGAGGACGAAATCATGTTTTAGTGGGGGAGAGATGTGAGACCTGTGTTTTCGCTATCAGGTGTTGCTCGAGTGAAACCATCTGGTAGTAGATGCGTGTGTTGAAGTCATCGAATTTGCCTAAGTGTTGGAATCAGCAGTTGGAAAGATATCAGACGTTGCGTGGGAGACGTTTGTTTGAGTATCAGCTGTTGAGTCAGCCGTTGGTGACTTCTGATTTAATGTGTGTATCAGCAGTAGCAGTAGGAATCAGTTGGAGCAATAGCGCTTCGTTGGATTTCAGACGTTGGTGTTTAGTTGCGATGGTCAGTCGAGAGCGCCAAGGGACCCTGAAGCGACGACGTTTTGTGAAAAGGAACCAGCTGTTGGTTTTGCTAGCGTGTTTCTTAGTGGGTATCGAAACTACGTCGTTTTGGATTAGCGCTAGGAGATTCAGCTATTGGTGTGATAGCCCGTAATCAGCTGTTGCGAGAGACCAGCTGTGCGCAGTGATCAGCTGTTGGTTAGCGATCAGCAGTGGCTAGTGGGTGACGTGTCCAGCGGTAGTCTCTGCGACGTCGTTTGGTTAAGTTGATGCGACGCCGTTTAGCCTTAGCGTTGTTTGAAAGATTAGATGTTGGTTATATTTAGACATCAGCTGTGAGGATTTGATGCGTTGTTTTATTCAGCTGCTGGTTTGTTAATCAGCTGTTGGTAGCTAGGTGACGTGTCCCTCTATGACGTCGTTTTGATTAGTTTTTCGCTGTTTAGCGATAGGACTCTGCTGGTGCGAGATTTCAGCAGTTGGTTGGGACTATTAGTTGTGGAAACTGATTTTGTTGGTGGAATCTATTCCTGTTTCTATCAGCTGTTGAGAAGCGTATTTAATAGAAGACTTGGTCTTCGATTGTTTAACAGATTCCATACTTCGAATATTTTCCCCGTTTGTCGACCTTGTCTCGAACCCTAAGTTACTGTTCACCGTAGCTTTTCTCCGACGATTCCCGTCGTTTTCGGTTGCCGTTTTGAACGTGTGAGGTAGCGTTGGACTCCTCTTGTGAAGGTGTTTCATCCTATACCATTTTATGTAAGCGTAGTTGGCTGGTAGCAAGATCGCGAAGCAGCTTCTTCGGCCGTGTGTTGCGTTATTCAGGTAGCGTTTCGAATTATTCGATGAGATCTTATTCTTAGCCCTGTTTAGAGCTTCCTGTTGAGTTGTTGGGTAGGATTAATTGCTGGTTGAATGTAGCAGTTTGTGATTCTGTGTTAGCGTCCCTGAGAATTATGCGTGTTGTTTAGGAGGTTTCAGACCAGATCTCTCGGGCTTACCGTGTGTGGTGAGCTTAGCAGGAAATCGAGGTACGGATGTTGAGCTGGTTACAGCGTTGAAATTTGGCATGGATGAGTGATGTGCTTGCCGTTATGTTGTTCGTGTATGCTATTCAGTGTTTACTGCTTTCTGTTTTATGCATACACGCATTATACTCGTTGCATGCAGATCTCTATTGTTGCCGTGCCTTGCATTGTTTGAATTGTATGTGCGAGGGTGCAGATTTGTGAGCGGATTGGGTAGCTCCAACACCTCACGCGTTTCTTCTCCCTGCTGGTATGGTTGGCCACCGTGAGCGGAGTGAGTAGCTCTCACACCTTATGGGTTGGGCTACAGCAGGTTGAGTATTGATGTGGGCGGAGTGAGTAGCTCTCACACCTCATATCTTGTCACCTGATTCCTGTTGTTGGGCTATCTTTGGAATCCTTTGGCCCCCGATGTTCGGTTGTAGCCTTGATCTCATGCCTAGCATTTGCATTTTATCTATTGCTATCTTTTAGCTGTTGCTCTCCGTACTGTGGTTTGACCCCAATGTCCCTCTGGTGCTTGGTTTGTTTTGTTTGCCTGTTTGTTTTCAGGTCCCAGGTTTTACAGCTGGTCGTGGTTTTAGCCCAGCTGGAGGAGCCCCAGGAGGAGGATAGGGTGTCCCAGTTTTTATAGTATATATGTATCAGTACTGTTAGCCAGGGGATGCCCTGTGCTTTGTTGTTTTGGTTGTGTTGGTACTGTACTGTTTTACTTTGGCTTGTAGCCTTTGCTTGTTTTGTGTAAACTGGGATATATTTTGAGTATTACTGTATTTTAAATTATATTATCTTTCAGTCAGGCCAAAAGCAAAAATTTTAACCACTTTTTAGTTGCTTCTGCTTGTTTTTGCGTGGTTTATTTCTGATATGATCACGAGGCCTGACATCTATAGTTATTAGCCAATATGCAACATTATTTACTTATAATATGGCAGCACAGAGTGCACCTATTATGTGCATTAGGTTGGGCTGTTAGGCCCATGAGAAAGGGGAGGTGCGTGTCTAGCTGCTGGTGCAGTCTCAATTCCCATAGGGATAAGTCTTACCCTTCCGCTACCGTCGGTCCTATCCCCAGCAAAGATAGTAATATCCGTTAAGATTTAGCATCACACTTTTACAGCCCACATGGCCAACCAGATCAAGCAACGCAACGTCAGCAGCTTGACGTACGAATCCTAGTACTGTTCTCACCCTTGCACACTTAACTCAACAAAAGTCCATCATGATATTCTACTATTTCTACTCGCGAATGGTTACTGTTTCTTAGCATCCCCACCGGCCTCTGATACTCCACTTTCAGTTGTTGTCAAATAAGGCATTCCACTGCAAAACGAGCCACATTGCTCTTCATCCCTGGCCACCAGTACAACAACTATAAGTCCTTATACATCTTCGTACTCCCTGGGTGGATGGTGTACGGATACTTATGCGCCTCAGTCATGATGTTACTCCTCAACGAATCTATTCTCAAGACCCATAAACGACTTCTACCTCTGAGAGGAACCGTATTCTAGAATTTTTTTTTTTGAAATAAAGTACGGAATAAACATTCCTAAAAGAAAACATAGTTCGTCCACCGAAAACTTTCCTCAACATCACTTTAAACATGAATAAATAAATATCTCAAAAACATTAAATCATTCATTTTGTCAGGCCCCGTGCTAAACCACAAGGATTAACAGCACAATTAAGCACATAATCACGGAAGCATAAAATAGGGCTTAAAAAATTTTCAAATGTTTGGGCCTGAACAATAAAACATTCATTCAAAATATTCATACTCAAAATACGATTTAAATCCAAATCCAATCAACAACAGGTAATCAAATAAACTCAAATAACAGATCCCCGAAATACATAGAAACTCCGGGCATCCCCGGGTTCGATACATAACATAAATAAACTGGGACTCAACCAAACGGGGATCTACTAGCTGAAGCTCCACTCTGCCCAGCCAGATTACCTTAGGCTGCTACAATGGGCAACACAGACCCAAGACACAAAAGCAGGAAAGGAAAATACGAGGTCAAACCTCAGTACGAAGAGCACAATAAAAGCATCAATCATATTAGGCAATGCAATTTATCTATCGTGCAATGCATGAAAGTGCTACCAAGAATAATCGGTAGGCAAATATAATAGCACAACGACTCAGCTGTGCAGATCTCATCAATCATCATCATCTTGTGATCTTCAGGTGCGACGACTCAGCCGACCATCACATGGCAGTGTGGTATTCAGGCACAACGACTCAGCTGGCCATCGCATCAAAACAGCGTTGGACCTTTCAGGCACGACGACTCAGCCGGCCGATCAAAACGTGTAAAGGGGATTCAGCTTCCAAGGGGATCAGGCTCAATATGTATGCGTGAATGCACAACAGACTCATTCTTAATCAATGCATAACATCACACGCACAAACAGATGTGAGCACATAAGCAGCAGTCAATGCAAAACACAACAGCTAATACACGACAGAAATATCCCCAAAGCTGATATCGAAAACTGCTTAATATATAGCTCAATTCGTACCTCAAACCTCAACAGATCATACAATACGAAGGGCGCATCAACCAACTCAAGTCTACTTCCCAAGCAGCTCCACGGCAACTCAGCAGAAGCTACTACAAGCTCGAATTTGTTAAGATATCTCAAGATCAACTCAATTCTGGACTGAAACAGTTAAAATTCTAAATCCCAGTAACTCAACTCAGTTACCTAACTCCAACAGAGCACTACTCAGCTCTCATACGAAGATTAAATCGATAAATAATCACTTACCCCAAAGCTGTTAAAGAACAGACAGGCTATAGGTCCACAATCGCGAAGACCTACGAACTCTGAAACTACTTCGTGCTCCTCAAATCCGGCGACTCCAGTCTCCAAACTGGTATCAATCGAAAGCCCTAGAGAAGACGAGCTCAGTGCTACCAATCTTTCTCCAAACGGCGGCGACAAATGATAGCAATCGACGGAAATAGGGTTCAGATGAACAGTAGCAATCGAGGGTTATCGAGGAAGAAGATAAGGAATATAAGGTTCGAAATAATCTAAGTATCGATCAGCACTTACATTTAAATCCCCAGTCAAAGCTGCAACAGAAGTCATCATCGACTAATTCAGATCTCTCCCCAACTCAGACTTGGTACTGATCAGCTTTCATTCTAAGGCAGAAGCCTCTCGGATCTGGTTCTCTAACAATACCAAAACGACGTCGCTCTTACTTATCAAAACGACGTAGCATCGGAGTCCGCTCTCTCAACAGATCCCGCCAACGCTCCTCAGATCTTGATCACATCTGTATCATAAAACGCACTAGTCTACAGAGTAGCGTTGACCAACGTTGAAATCTGATCGCGCCACTAAACAGATCTCACTCACTGGCGCCAAGTCTGAATAGGCAATACGATGTCGCATTCTCTCTAGCAACACCATATCTGCTTAGCACCTGAACGACAGCGTTTCGCTCCCTGCTTGCGACAACTCACGAAAACACACCAGGACACATCTGAACATCCAGATCTCGCTCAAATCTGAAAAATCATCAAATCCTCACCAGATACTCAGAAACTCAATTAGCTAATTCCAAACCAAATCTAATTAGCCAATAAATCATACTTAGCAAATTCTAGTCCTCACATCATCCCCACCTTAAGAGATTTCGTACTCGAAATCAAAGGCAAACACAGGGTAGAAAATCAAACAAAACACTAGAACTTACCAGCACAACTCCATTGTAAAAGCTCAAATAGATGAGGCCACTCTTGTCTCATCTTCTCTTCAACCTCCCAGGTTGCTTCCTCACGACCATGCTTGCTCCACTGGACTATCACCAATGGAATAACATTATTCCTCAGCTGCTTCTCCTTCCTATCCAGAATCTACACGGGATATTCAACATAGCTCAAAGTAGAATCCAGTTCTACTTCATCAGTCCTCAACACATGAGATGGATCTGGCTCATATTTCCTCAACATTGACACATGAAACACATCATGCATCACTGCTAACTCATCAGGCAGCCTAAATCTATAAGCCAACTATCCGATCCTCTCAACTATCTCAAAGGGACCAACGAATCTAGGAGCTAATTTACCTTTCAATCTAAATCTCATTACACTCTTGAAAGGAGAAACTTTGAGAAACACTCGATCACCAACTTCGAACTCTAGAGGTTGGCGTCTCTTATTAGCATAGCTATCATGTCGATCTTGAGCAGCTTTCATCCTAATCCGAATCAACTCAATCTGATCTTTAATGTGCTGCACAAACTCAGGAGTAGACAACTGCTTCTCACCAATCTCATCCCAGCAGATCGGTGATCTACACTTACGACCATACAGCGCTTCAAAAGCGGCCATCCCAATAGTCACTTGGTAGCTGTTGTTATAAGAAAACTCAACTAAGGACAAAGAATCCTACCAGCCACCACTGAAATCCAAAACAACTGCTCGTAGCATATCCTCTAAAATATGATTGGTCCTCTCAGATTGACCATCTGTCTATGGGTGATAGGATGTACTCATAGCCAATCTCAAACCCATCGCTGCCTGCAAGCTCTTCCAGAATCGAGAAGTAAACCTTGGATCTCTATCGGACACTATAAAAACTGGCATTCCATGCAATATCACTACATGGTCAAGGTACAGTCGTTCCATCTTCTTCATCAAACACTTCACATCATAGGGAATGAAATGGGCTGACTTCGAAAGTCTATCAATCACAACTCAAACAACATCGCATCCCCTACTCGATCGAGGCAAATGCGTCACAAAATCCATGGTGATGTGCTCCCAATTCCATTGAGGCACTTCTAAACTCTGTAGCAATCCACCAGGTCTCATCCTCTCATCTTTTACCTGTTGGCAATTCAAACAACGAGCTACAAATCCAGAGATGTCATTCCTCATGCCTGCCCACCAATACTCCCAATTCCATTGAGGCACTTCTAAACTCTGTAGCAATCCACCAGGTCTCATCCTCTCATCTTTTACCTGTTGGCAATTCAAACAACGAGCTACAAATCCAGAGATGTCATTCCTCATGCCTGCCCACCAATAGTGAGACTTAAAAGCATGATACATCTTCCTCTCGCCCGGATGCACACTGTATCGACTACAATGAGCTTCATTCAAGATGGCTTCCTTCAAATCAATCAAATTCGGAACCACTAATCTACCTCGAAATCTCAAGCATCCATCAGAAGCAACAGAAAAATCCTCAGACTAACCATTCTGAGCCTTAATCTTCCACTCATGAACATACGGATCATTTCTCTGTGCTGCTCTAATGTTTGCTACAATCCGTGGCTCGATCTGAAAAAAAAACCATGAAATACTGATCACTCGGCTGAAAACGCCACCCAGAAGTCCCCAAATCCTCATGGAATTTGGATATACTCATCGACGTCAACATCGCAGGTTGGGCTTTCCTACTCAAAGCATCGGCCACTAAATTCATTCGCCCAGACTGATACTGAATCTCACACTCAAAATCTTTCAGCAACTCCATCCAGCGGCGTTGCCTCATTCTCAAATCTGACTGCGTGAAGATATAATTCAAACTCTTGTGGTCAGTGTACACCACAAATTGTTCACCATACAAATAGTGACGCCAAATCTTCAAGGCAAACACTATCGCAGCCAACTCTAAATCATGAACGGGGTATCTCATCTCATGGGGCTTCAGCTGTCGAGACGCATAGGCTATCACATACCCGTTCTGCATCAGCACGCAACCCAAACCACTCAAAGAAGCGTCAGATCAAACTAGAAACCTCCAGAACCCGAAGGCAAAGCTAACACAGGAGCAGTAGTCAACTTCTCCTTAAGCAACTGGAAACTCGACTCACACTCATCAGTCAAAACAAACTTCCTACCCTTCTGGGTCAACTGAGTCATCGGCCTAGCTATCGAAGAGAACTTCTAACTAAAACGCTTATAATAGCCAGCCAAACCCAAGAAACTACGGATCTCAGAAACATTCCTAGGTCTGTCCCAGTTAAGAACTGCTTCGACCTTACTCGGATCCACAGAAATTCCTTGCGCTGAAATGACATGACCATAAAAGACAACTCTATCCAGCCAGAATTCACACTTGCTCAACTTCGCATACAGCTGTGAGTCTCTCAGTTTCTGCAAAATCAATCCCATGTGCTCTTTGTGCTCTCTGAAGTTATTCGAATACACAAGGATGTCATCTATGAAAACAATCACAAAACGATCTATATACGCACTGAAGACGCGATTCATCAAATCCATGAAGACAGCAGGAGCATTCGTCAATCCAAAAGGCATCACCAAAAACTCATAATGCCCATACCTAGTCCTGAATGCCGTCTTCGCTACGTCAGCGTCTTTGATCCGCAACTAATAATAACCAGATCGCAGATCAATCTTAGAGTATACAGTAGATCCCTGCATCTGGTCAAACAAGTCATCAATCATCGGCAACGGATACTTGTTCTTAATCGTCGTTTTTTTCAACTGCCGAAAATCCACATACATCCTCATAGATCCATCCTTGTTCTTCACAAAAAGAGGAGCTCCCCAGGGCGACATACTCGGTCTAATGAAGACCTTCTCTAAAAGATCACGCAACTGCTCTTTGAGTTCCTTCAACTCAGCTGGCGCCAACCGGTACGGAGCTCTAGAAATCGAGGCTGTTCCTGGCACCAACTCTATGCTGAAGTCAATCTCTCATCTCGGAGGGAATCCAGGAATCTCATCCGAAAACACGTCAGGAAACTCTCGAGAAATCGGAACATCGCTCAACTCTACTCACGATACTCGAGAAACATCCAAGGCATAGATCATAAACCCTGAATTCTCTAGAGACAACAAACTAAACATCTCCATGGCAAACACCAAAGGAACCTTAGGTCGTGAATCAGCACCATAGAAATCCCATTTCTCTCCAAATTCAGGCCTAAATCTCACTACACCATGGAAACAATCCACCGTCGCTCTATAACTACACAACACATCCATTCCAAAAATACAATCAAAATCTCTAATTCGCAAAACAATCAGATTGGTCACCAACACATGCTCATCAAACCTAAGAACACAATCCAACACCACCTCACGAGACAACAAACTCACGCCAGCAGGGGTAGATACAGAGACAACATCACACAGTGGGGAAGAACTCAACCCACACCCATACACAAACAACTCAGAAATAAAGGAGTGTGATGCTCCAGTATCAAACAAAACTCGTGCAGGAAAATCAAAGATAGCACAAGTACCTGCAATAATCCTCTCAGGCATATCAGACGCTTGCTCACTCGTCAAGGCGTTCACCTAAGCCTGCTGAGGTCCCGGAAACTGAGGTCTCGAAGGTCCACCAAACCTAGACGGGTCACGGGGTTGGAAACCTGAACGTTGGGACTGAGCAAAAGGTTGCGGTCTCTGCGAAGAACCACCAGCGGAACCTTGCTGCGACTAACTCAAAGACTGTCCTCTAGTCGGACACATTCGAGCAAAATGTCCAGGCTGCCCACAATTATGGCAAAGGCCCTGAACTCCACGACACTGCGAAGTCATATGACGACCTCCAAACTGTCCACACGTCACTCTGCCTCCGGAGCCACTGCCACTAGAACTCATTGATCCAGAAGAACTCGAGTTAGAACGCTTCTTAAACTGTTTCCCTCGAGGGTTGAACCTCTGACAGTTCGACTGTTGCGGCACTTGAGGAGATTGGAAAGAAGGCATCACTTGCGGCACAGGTTGAAAACTACGTCCAGCTATCGGCTGTGTGAGGATTGAGAAATTCGAATAGTGATTAATCAGTTTTTCTTAGGATTAGTCACGAGATTTTAGGGATTTCGAATTTCATATTTTGAGGAATTGTAGTGAAGTTTGGTTTGTGAAGTTCGTACTTCTGGAATTGGAGTTCAGCAGTTGCATTTTGCTAGCGGGAAATGATCCCAGTAGTTTTTCAGCAGTAAGGTTAATCGCTGGGAGAAGTAAAGCCAGCAGCGTTTTTATGTGAACAGCTTGCGGGCAATTCAGCTGTTGGTATTTCAGTAGTAGCGTGATCAGTTGTGAGCTATTACATGAGGAAGTCAGCAGTAATTTGCATGAGCATTCAGCTGTTGGTGTTTCAGCAGTGGCGTATTCAGATGTCAACGCTAGTCAACTAAGCAGTGAGTGTGAACAGGAACCAGCTGTTGGTTTCGCTACCGTGTTTCTTAGCGGGTATCGAAACTACGTCGTTTGAATAAGTTGGAACGACATCGTTTTTGGCGTAATGCTTTGTGCCAGCTGTTGGTTGTGTTGGTCAGCAGCTGGAGAGGGATCTTATGCATTGATATGACCAGGCGTTGGTCTGATCAGCTGTTGGTTTGAGTGACCAGCTGCTGGTAGTGAGGCGACGTCGTTTTACCTTTGTTAGCGGGAACCCTGATACGTCGTCGTTTGAGTTATTTAGCGTTTCAGATGTTGGTCGTTTCACGAGAGATTTGTCCTCAGCTGTTGGAGCGCTGCGGTGTCGTTTCGATTAATTGGTACGGCGTCGTTTGATGTTTTGTATTTGTAGTGCGACGTCTGTTGGTGTCGGCTGTTTCCGTTGAGAAGAAACGTTGGATTCAGTTGTAAGATTTCTACGTAGCATTACCCGACGTCTGTTTAGGGGAACAACAACTGTTGTAAGGAGACTTATATATATAAGTGTTGAGCGACACATAGAGCATTTTCCACCCGATATTTCTTATCTCCATATTCAAACCCTCGATAGCTACTGTTCACCCGAACATTTCTTCCCTAGATTTCTGTCGATTCCAGCCATTGTTTTGAATGAGATTGGTGGCGCTGGATTCTCCTTGAGTTGTTCTTTCGATTGATACTTTCTAGGAGGCCTGAGTCGGCGTTGGAGAGAAGCGCTATGAACCTGTTTGTTCGAAGCTTTTCGTGAGATCTGAACCGTGTGTTCTTTGGTTCTTCTGGAAGCTTGAGTAAGTGTTTCCAACTAGTTTTAAGTTTAGTTTCATCTGTTAATCTTGCGTAGAACGGTAGAACTAGAATTTATTTCTCAACCGTAGGTACTAAGCGGATTCGACTTAGTGTTGAGCTGATATATATTAGATGGTGTAATAGATTTAAGGTACAGGATAGCTTCTGCCGAGGTTGAGGAAGTCAGGAGAAAGCTGATTTGCTTAGGCTGAGTTCTGCCGTGCCTTTGAGAAATCTGTTGAGGTAGATTGAAGATGTGAGGTACGAATTGGAGCAGTTCTTAACAGCTTTGAGCATGATCATGGATATATTTCATGTTATGAAATCTGTTTGACTGTTGTTGTTTGTTTACATGAAGCATACTTGATGAATTGATGGATTGTATGTTCTGTTTTGCGTAAATTGGGCATGTAGGGATCAGATATGAATTTCTTGGCATACATGCATACATCTTGAGCCTTCTGATTTATTGATGACCTGATTGAGAGCCACGTTGTGACCGACAGACTGATGAGTCGTGCCTGAAAGGTCCAACGCTATAATCGGAGTGGTGAGCGACTGAGTTGTAGTTTCGAATACCACCGAGCTGTGATGGGCTGACGGGTCCTAAAGATCACGGATCGATGATTTCCCCGATTGATACACTATGTGGGTATAGAGGCTCGACTTGAGTTGATTAGCCAGTTGATACACTGGTCTTGATGACCGATTCCTTGACAGCCTCATGCATTTCATAACTTGATTTATAGCATGTTGCATGATTTTCTGTTTTGATGGCTCTTCGTACTGAGGCTTGACCTCGTATTTCTTTTCCTGCTTTTGTGTCTTTTGGTTCTTTGTTACCCATTTGCAGGATCTGCAGGTAACCAAGCTGGATAGAGTGGAGCGCCAGCTGGTCGATCCCCATTCCCTTGAGTCCCAGTTATATATTGTATTATGTATAGAACCAGGGAATGCCCTATGTTTTATGTATTGGGGATCTGTATCTGATTTGATATTTGATATTACCTGTTTTGTGTATGAGTTTGATTTAACTCGTATTTTTGATTATTGATATTTTGAATGACAATTGAGTTCAGGCCCAAATTATTTCGAAAATCTTTAAGCCCTGTTTTTACGCTTCCGTGATTATGTGCTTAATTGTGCGGTAATATTTGTTGATTAGCACGAGGCCTGATAGGCTGAACCTGATTCTGCACCTCCATCAGACTCTCCTCAATATCCACTGCTCTATCCACAGCCTCAGCATACGTCGCAGGGGAACCAGCTAGCACCATACGGAACAACTCGGGCCTCAACCCTCTCAGAAACTTGTTCCTCTTCGTCCTCTCCTGGTTCGCTGTTAGAGTAGATGCCCAACTGGCCAACTTGTGGCGTGTGGGTTTATAGACTCTTGTATGAAACAATCTTTATATATGATATTCGCATTTATTCATATGGCATTCTTTACTTTCATTGTTTTGTATAATGATTAACAATTGCATTGAGTAAAGACCTAGAATACACTAAAGTGTATGTTAGATGTGATAGTGGGTATGACGGCTATCATGAAACACATCTAATAGTCACTGTGTATTCTGAACATGTTCCTAGTCGATTGGGCCGTCAAAATGAGGATAAGGCCGCCCGAGCTAGAGACTAGTATCTGCGATGCGAAGTACCATATTTCATTGGTAGGGAACATTGTGATGTTCTGAGAATGCAGATAGATAGTGACCTGGTGATCTCGGGATTGGGTGAGACCCCGATGCATGTAGGAGTCGATGCATCGTTGTCGAGGATTCACCGCTCGCAGACATGCGTGGATATCCTATGCTATCTGAGGGGATAATAGTGTATAAATCTCTGGCCAGAGTACTAGAAGTGTTTTAGGTAAATGTGTTTGCCTAGTTACACTCGCGATGTCACTATTTTGATCTCCAAGATGTATGCATAGCTATCGGATCTATAGCGACTCTCGATTTACCAATGGTCGTTGATCTGATCGGGATATATGGATTGAAAGGACCGTACTGTACGCTAACCACGACCAACTGGTTCATGCAGGCACTATCAGTGATACCTAGGGGATCATGGGGCAATGTTGCTAGACGCTCTTACCATGATCCGATGGGCAAGTCCGGAATTTTGATTCCGGAGCCACAATGGTTGTGGGCCCACGGGTAGCTGTATCCCTGAACCATTGAGGGTCACACAAGTACTGGATTCGAGATTTCCGCATGGATACTGAGCTCAATGTGTTGAGCATACGAAGAGGATTTTTGGGAGTGCGACTACCTAAAAGTCAACAGGGGTCAAATCGTGATTTCCCGCTGTTGAGGGGAAAAACGGTCATTTTGCACTGGGGTTCTGAAAAATGGTTTTTCAGATCATAGTATTCAGTTTTGGAAACTGAGTCGATCGGTCCGATCTGATCGGCGATCGGAGTTACGATGAAGTCTCGGTGATGGGGATGAACTGAATGTTCATCCGTTGGACCCGGGCCCGTTGGGCCGGATCCAAATCCATCATTAAGTCTACATAAGGTAGACTTAGACCTAAATCAACATACACTTGATACAACACTCAAACCCTAACCCTAAAAGTGGCCGCCCCCTCCTCTCTAAACACGCCGCCACCGCCGCCTAGAGCTGCCGGCGCCGCCGCCGCTTCGAGTCGCCGGAATTTATTCTGGCCAACTTGACGAGGAGAATCCGTCCGCGCCGATCTCGTCAGGCCTTCTAGTGCAGGCTGACGAACGAGCCTCATATCCGATCGTGGACCTGATTGACGTTATCTACCGCCATCTACCGTGAAGTGCCGGTTTCCTCGAGAAACTGGTCGGAGCCAGGCACGAGTTGCCAGCAAGGTAGTCATCTAAACGCCCTATGATTGTCATAGATTGTTTGTTTTATTTAATTGTATTGATCGTCTCCCGGAAATTTTTGTTCTTCCGCTGCCTCGCCGGGAGGCATGATCCGGATCCGCCGCGGTTCCCCAACAGTGGTATCAGAGCCAAGGTTTTCGGATCTGATCAATACAAGAGTGCCATATTGTCAAATCTCTCAAATTTCAAATCAAAAAAAAAAATTCTTAAAACTCCCGGCCGGCCGGCCGCCTCACGCGGCGGCCCATCACGCGCGACACAACGCGCGGGATGCCATGCGCGCTGGCCGCACATGGTGGCCGACCATGGCCGAGCGACCACGCGCAATCGTTGCGCGGTGGTGCGCGACCAGTACGCCCTGATGGGCGCACGCTTGCGGCGTGAGGCGCCGCTGTTGTCGCGGCTAGGCCGCGCATCAAGCGGCCGACCACGTGCGGCCAGCCTCGCGCAAGCGTTGTGCGAAGGCGCAAGGCCAACGTCGCATTTGATGCGGCGTGCGTGCGGCCGCTGCCGCACGCGATCTTCGTGGTGGCGCCGCCGCCTGCGGCCGCCGCCCGGCAAGTCTCTGGCGATGTCGTGACGGCTGGTTTGTTTTCTAGGATTTAGTTCGGGCCTGTCCCGGGCAGCCCGTGAAGTTTTCGGGCCGATATTCGATATCGGGCCCGTTTTGGTCGATTTTGAAATTTTGAGATTTTTGGGCCTAAAATTGTTTTAAGCCCAATATGATATAATTAAAATTAGCAAAATGTGATTTTAATTGTAAAATATGATTTTGTAATGAAATATGATTTTGTTGATTAAAATTTGATTTTATCGACAAAATACGATTTTATTATAAAATGCGATTTTATGATTAAAATATGATTTTGCGATAAATAATAGGATTATTTAATTTATGCATGTTAATTAGATTATCTGCATGATTGGATGATCGAGAGCTGTGCCCAATTTGTTAGGTGTATGCGATAGGTTTTTGTGATTCGGTTTGTAATTTTTTGATTATCATTTAAAGTGGGCCTGTTTGTGGCCCGCTCCCACCCCTTGATAAATGTATCCCTTGTATGTCATGGTAAATTTAAATGTAAAATTACTAGATTTAGTGGGAGGACATCCGAAGACGGTGGACAATGACGATCAACAATATTAAAGACCGAAGATCTGTAAAACCGGAAGCATTGTAATAGGATTGCATTGCATATTGCATTACCCCTAGGATTGGACCCAGGTCTGTGGCTGGCAACCACGGACCGCATAGCTCTCGCCATCGATCATCCCAATGTTTTAAATTTGATTTAAAATAAATGCATGAGACCAAAGTTTTTCAAAATAAAATCCCTTGTTTAAAATATGATTTAAAACTTATATCAAGATAAAATGTTTATTCGATAAACTAAAGGGTATTTAAATTTGTTTAAATCTCCCTACCTTCCATCAACAATGGGTGTACGTCGATG
>KQ988433.1:0-13310 GCA_001598015.1 Dorcoceras hygrometricum | reverse complement strand
AAGTTCGAGGTCTTGGTTGTACTGATTAGTCCTCCCGACTCGAAACGTCATTGAGACTCTACATGTTAGGCGTCTCACTTTGACTCGTTTGCCGACTCACTTGGGGTCATCAGGCGGTGGGATTGGGTGAGACCCCGATGCATGTAGGAGTCGATGCATCGTTGTCGAGGATTCACCGCTCGCAGACATGCGTGGTTATCCTATGCTATCTGAGGGGATAATAGTGTATAAATCTCTGGACAGAGTACTAGAAGTGTTTTAAGTAAATGTGTTTACCTAGTTACACTCGCGATGTCACTATTCGATCTCCAAGATGTATGCATAGCTATCGGATCTATAGCGACTCTCGATTTACCAATGGTCGTTGATCTGATCGGGATATATGGATTTAAAGGACCGTACTGTACGCTAACCACGACCAACTGGTTCTTGCTGGCACTATCAGTGATACCTAGGGGATCATGGGGCGATGTTGCTAGACGCTCTTACCATGATCCGATGGGCAAGTCCGGAATTGTGATTCCGGAGCCACAATGGTTGTGGGCCCATGGCTAGCTGTATCCCTGAACCATTGAGGGTCACACATGTACTGGATTCGAGATTCCCGCATGGATACTGAGCTCAATGTGTTGAGAATACAAAGAGGATTTTGGGGAGTGCGAATTCCTAAAAGTCAACAGGGGTCAAATCGTGATTTCCCGCTGTTGAGGGGCAAAACGGTCATTTTGCACTGGGGTTCTGAAAAATGGTTTTTCAGATCATAGTATTCAGTTTTGGAAACTAAGTCGATCGGTCCGATCTGATCGGCGATCGGAGTTACGATGAAGTCTCGGTGATGGGGATGAACTGAATGTTCATCCGTTGGACCCGGGCCCGTTGGGCCGGATCCAAATCCATCATTAAGTCTACTTAAGGTAGACTTAGACCTAAATCAACATACACTTGATACAACACTCAAACCCAAACCCTAAAAGTGGCCGCCCCCTCCTCTCTAAACACGCCGCCGCCGCTTCGAGTCGCCGGAATTTGTTCCGGCCAACTTGACGAGGAGAATCCGTCCGCGCCGATCTCGTCAGGCCTTCTAGTGCAGGCTGACAAAGGAGCCTCATATCCGGTCATGGACCTGATTGACGTTATCTACCGCCATCTACCGTGAAGTGATGGTTTCCTCGAGAAACTGGTCGGAGCCAGGCACGAGTTGCCAGCAAGGTAGTCATCTAAACGCCCTATGAATGTCATAGATTTTTTGTTTTATTGAATTGTATTGATCGTCTCCCGGCAATTTTTGTTCTTCCGCTGCTTCACTGGGAGGCATGATCCGAATCCGCCGTGGTTCCCCAACATTCGCAAAATAGGGAACATACGACAACAGCGAGAAAACTGCCTGGCATACTCGGACACCCTCAAGCTTCCATGCTTCAGATTGTTGAACTCCCGCTCACGGTTGTTGTAGAAAGACTCAGGGGTATACTCCTGTCGAAAAGCTGCACAGAAGTTCTCCCAAGAAATCACAATTCCAGTCTCTCTCATGACACGAGAAGTACCTTTCCACCAGCGTTGCACATGATCTCTCAACTGCAACACTGCTAACTTCAGTCACCTCTCTTGAGAGTACTCCACGGCGTCAAACAACTCTTCCATGTGCTCAATACAGCCTTCAGCCAACAGAACAGCCTCGACACCAGTAAACGTCGGGGGATTCATCCTCTGGAACCTAGCCAACACTAGCTCCATTTTTCCAATCTGTCGGGTCACATCATCCACCTCCACCTCAGCCTGTCTACCACGGAGACGCAAAGGGATACCCTGCTTCTCAACATCCTCATCACTGCCCGGGGCTCTAGACACCCCATCTTCTGCCTTGAAATCCTACTCCTACCTCTCCTCGGCGAAACTCAGAGGTAAGAAAACAAGCAGATAAATCACAGAGGTAGATAATCAAATCACACAATCACAGAGTCAGTCAAAATCAAAACTCAAAATTTGTGCCTAGACTCAAGTGTGATCAAAAGGAAACGAGCTTATCCCAGTTTAAGCTCTGATACCAAAAATTTCAGGCCCCGTGCTAAACCACAATGATTAACATCACAATTAAGCACACAATCGCGGAAGCATAAAATAGGGCTTAAAAATTTTTCAAATGTTTGGTCCTGAACAATAAAAAATTCATTCAAAATATTCATACTCAAAATAGGATTTAAATCCAAATCCAATCAACAAAAGTTTATCAAATAAGTCCCAAATTGATTTTTAGAAGTCAAAATTTATTTTAATTAGCCCCTTTTAGTCTTGATTTTAAGAAATCAAAATTTAAAGAAATTAGGCAAAAATCGGAAAAAGCGGTGGACAATCGTTTCATCGGTCGAGTTTAGAGCGATGTTTGGTCTAGAAGTGGTGAGCCTGGCCCAGAAATCAATCCTTGAACGAAGTAGAAAAATGTAGAAGCCCATAAGTGTATATTTAATTATATATGTAGTATTTTATGTACGTAAACATTTTCAAGGAAATGATTAAATATACATGAACGGGTTAAGTTTTAAATTACATGATTTTAAGAAATTCACGCATCATGAGATTTTATGAAATGATCAGGCATGTTTTTTAAGTAAAACCCGAGGGATTGAAGTGATGTGGAAAAGTCAACGATGGGAGTTAGCCGGGTAGCCGGACCCGGGGATCCCCTGTTTTTAGGTGATTATAGGGCCTATGGATCCATGTGATCACGACATGGTGAAGTGGCAATTATAGGAGGTGTGACATATAGGGATCCTCGTGTGATATCGGGGTGAACCACACCGCCACGTACGTTGGTTATTACGACTGATCAGTCATACACCGCTCACATTCACTGATACGACTCATACGTTTTTCAGATTACGCTATGCCATGCCTTATATGTTATATGATATGTTACGATATGAAATGTATGATATGAAATGTTTTAAGATCATGCACGCATTCACGCTTTAATATTATTTTAATTACAAGTATATGCTTGCATGCGATCTTAGTAGTATGTACCTTGTTATGTATTACGATAGAGCATGCTGAGCCTATAGGCTCACTAGGTTTAAATGGTGCAGGTGATGACCCTGCTGATGAGTTTATCCCGACTGGCGGTGAGGACGTCTGAGCGCCTGTTGCAGCAGTACCCCGTGGCCGCCTTTATGTTTTAGTCTGTCATGATACAGTTTTAGATATTTGTTTTTAAACATGTTTACTTTCAGCATTTTTACTCAGTGAATTTATTCCGCTTGAATGTTTTAACGTTTTAAATATTCCTTTATTATGTTTAAAGTATTTTTTAGAAAATGATTTAGAAACTTTTTAGAAAGGAACGAGCCATACCTTAAATTTATGTTTGCTTCCGCATATATTTAAAAAAAAAAATATAGAGTCTGGTTCGTTTCAGGGATATACCCTGATAGGGAGTTTTGATATGCTTGTATTTGTTATTGTATCTGCTGTGTTGGTTTTCCATCGTTGTAAACCAATATTTTGAATATCGTTGTATTTTAAAGTCTAATTTTCTAAGTCAGGCTAAAGCGAAAAATTTTAGCCACTATTTTTAAATGATTCCGCGATTGTATTTTGCGTGGTTAATCTCTGTGTTCTGCACCGGGCCTGACATCGGGAGCTGTCTGACTGAGTGAATTATGATACTGTGTATTCTACATCAAAGTATTCTAGTGAAAATCTTTCCATTTTGGAATAAGGGGAGACGTAGAAATTTTGTTTCAAACTTCCATAAACAAACTAGACTCTCTAATATGTTATAATATTTTTGTTTACACACATTTATACTTTCAGTTCAATGCTAAATTGTGACCTTTCCGCATAATTTATTTATTTCACAAGAGAGCAGATAGGATTGAGCCCAGGAATTAGCTCCTAATAGAATTAATCCTAAGATCTTTTTAAAACACAAAATTTTTCAAAAGAGTTTATCCACACCCATATACTCTAAACAGTTTTATACAAACCTATCAAGTGGTATCAGAATGCTTTTGTGTTCTGATTCAGACCGGACGTTCGATCCTATATTCTCATCAAGCGGTATCAAAGTAATATGATCCGGATCTTGATTTATAACAATATTAAAATCACAAAAAGAGAACATTAAGGGCCAAAAAATTTAAATTTTCTTTTCTATTATTAAATGTGATGGTCTAACATCATATTATTATTTAATTAACATACAATCAGGATTTATTAATAAACAACGAAGATAAGTTAAAAATTTTCTTTTGGCCGGTAAAAATTTTCGTGCCCTCCCCATAAATGCAATATCTTGGAAAAATAAAATAATCAATAAAAACCCTCAAAAGTCAATCAAACATAATCTAGTGTCAACCATGTACAAACACAACTACAATCCGACAATATCATAGAACTGACAAGGCTCGATAACAATATTATTGAGTTCATAATAACTCTAAATATAACATACAATTACATTGGTATTCCCCAGAAAATGTTTTAGACTCCATTTTATATAATATCTGGGAACTCGACGACATAACTCATTATGAAATGAAAGCATAAACTTGAGCTCACAACTCAAGAAGCTCAAGTTCCTCTCGGTAGTTCCTCCTAAGCAGATGAAGATGAATCAACTGTATCACATGTGAAACGACCCTACGTAAATAAATTAATAGGTTGATTTTTTTAAGGTTCACTATTCACGTGAACAATACTTTCATGTTATAGTACTTTGTGAATTGAATAGTACTTTGTGAATAGTAATCGAGATCATCTCATAAAAAACAAAAAATATTGATCCAAATAAAAGATAGATCACATCAGCATAAAAACAACCAACTCAAATTTTCAACCTCCAAACATTTTCAAATTTTAGCAGAAACATCCAAAGGCCTTGGGAGTGCATTTCCAGGGCTGACCTCAATGGTCATCACCTCAAGCCCTCTTTTCATTCTCACATGCATATATTCAGATCTAGTGAGTCTAATAACTCAGCAAGTTCAAACATTGATATCAAATATGAATATATATCCACATGTAATAAAATATGCATACTTGGCGAACAAAGCATAAAAAATTCAGTACATTTAAACACTGACATGCTCTTTTCTTAATCACATAAATAATCATTTTAGGCAAAGTTTGTTAATGGAAAGTAACCCCTTTGTTTCGTTTGTTCAAACAATAAACTATAACACTAGGCTGACATGGATCTACGAAGCTTTTCACCGTAATTCAACTATGCCATCCTCTAGTGACATGACACTATGGAAATTTTCACCGTATTTCACCGATGCCCCTTTACCTCGTCCTCTTTTTTGTCACAGTCAACTTGCATCCCTTAAAATAATTTCTTCGTTTTTTTCCTTTACATTAAACATCAAAATTTTATATCAATTTCAACTTTTAAAATTCCTCTTATTTAAAAAATAATCGCTCCCTTACATGTATGTATAACATGTTAATGAATAGAAAAATTTTGGCTAAGGTCATTTGGAGTTGTTCTAGACTTCTCAATAAGATACTCAGACACGACACTGGAAAGCCTCAACGAATCATCAGACAAGTCCTAAACTTCTCACAATCAACCCAAAACTAGAAATATGATTTTTGCACATATGAACTTTATTTTACTGTGAAAACATCATTTGGGTTGCTGTGATGACCTATAAATTTTTATTGCTACAAGCTGCCCCTTTTTCACTCGCTAATATATTGTACGACTCTAAACCTTTAGCCTATCAATTCCAACCCTCATCCGCTCTTCAAGATTTATTTAACAACCTCGAACAGTGCTAAATTATCAATCATCCACTGTACATGCTCCTATATCCCTTAAACTCATACTCCAATTCCTTACTAAGCCGCGACTCACAATGCTTGCACAACCCGTCCCGCTAGCTCAACGTCTAATGCCTTTACCGAATATGACCAGCCTCCTCCAAATTTTTAACACTTATATTGGACTTAGAACAAGGCTTCGAATTGTACCAACATGACACATCCCACTCAACAACCTCAAATAACCCGTAGCTCTCCCATTCGTCTCTCCCTCGTGTGCGTCTAGTCTCAAATCAGTCCAACCACTTTTCCACGCTCAATCAGCATTCAACTAGGCGTTCATGGACCTCCTAAGATGCAGACTGACCTCTCGCTAACCCCCTTTCATCAACCCTAATCAGCCAGCCCACACCTAAGCCGAACCGAATTTGTGTTCCTCTCCCTTCATCGAACATGCACTATCCAATCAACCAACAATGATCCCACCTACCAGCCCTCTTCCCCCACAACTATACCCTTCTCACGAATTCTATAAATAACACACATTAATGGTGGCACCACCATTTGGATCTTCCAGAGTCGAGCACGGAATATTTCCTGACAATTTAAGTTTCCAAAAACATTTAAATATCAATCATGTACACTATTTACATTTATATATTCTGATTCATTTAAATAAATCCATTTAAAACATTTAATTCATTCATTTGGGTTGGATTTTGGATACTAAAACCTGACATATCCATACACACAAGGAATTTGCATGAACTGGTGTAAGATATCAGGATTCAGGATATACACAGTTAAAAGATCGATATCAATAAATCAAACTGCCCGATTTGGACCTTGGTTAGGGGATTCACACTTCAAAATCATCAAGACAATATAATCATAACGGATCTCAACCGAAATATCAACGAGTATCAGAGATAGATAAGCTCAAAATATTATGCATCAACAGTGTTAATGTCAGGCCCGGTGCACAACACAGAGATTACCCACGCAAAATACAATCGTGGAAGCATTTAAAAAGTGGCTGAAATTTTTCGTTTTGGCCTGACTTAGAAAACATACTTTAAAATACAACGATATTTAAAATATTGGTTTTACAACTACTGAAAACCAACGACAGAAGATAAAATAATAAATACAAACATCATATGACTCCCTAACAGGGTACATCCCAATTCAGCAATAGAACATTACATCCTCACCGGGTATTCCCCGGAGACTGCTCTACTGTCTAATATAAATAATATACATAACCAGGACACTCTATCCACCTCCCGAGGCACCACCAGCTGGGCCATCTCCACGACCAGCTGAGAAACCTGGATAACCTGAACAACACACAGGAAAACAAAACAATCCAGCCCCAAAGGGACAGGGGTCAAACCCCAGTACGGAGAGCAACATAAAACAACATGCAGATAGAGAAAGATATAAATGCTATGCGATACATGAGAACAGGGAGCTCAAAGGATTCAAGAGAACTGTAAACCACTGGTCAATAGAGCAGGAATGGTCATCGGATGTGTGAGAGAATGTGAGATACCCACGCGCTCGATCACACATGGTACCAAACACCGACAGATCAGAGATGGCCGCAACTCATGTGAGAGATATGGGAGCTGCCCATGTGCTCAATCACATGAAATATCAACACCAGCTAGAACTGAAAGGCCATATAACATGTGAGAGAATTGGGAGTTACCCAAGCGCTCAATCACACGCATCCTATCAACAAGGATTAGCTCAAAGCAGATAACAACATATCAGAGGTTCTCACAACAGGCTGTTAACAAAGGCTCGCAATGGAATAAGCAGAACATCATGACATGCGTGTATTCATAATAACAGCTTGCAAGATAACATACACAAACAGATGCAAGCAATAGCACAGGACAACAGAGTACACACTGCTCAACATAACAGCACATGCTCATTTATACAAGTACATCTAAAAGCTTTAATTATAAGCTCACATCCATACCTTCACTTCTGAGCTACAATTACCACAATTTAGGTCGCGGGCACTCAGATCTGAAACCTGATAAGCCAAACAACAACAACCAGCTCTGGACGTAAAGTACAGAAACTATAACTGGGAGCTATGAGCTCAACCAGCTCTGTCATACCCTTTGAGCACAACAGATAGCTCTAAACGAAGCGCAAGGTAGAATCTAACAATTACCCAAAGCGTTACCTGAACGGAACAACCAATCGGCCGAAATGCTAATAGACTACACAATGTAGCTCCTTTTGCAATCTTCTTCCAGCTTAACTCAAGCCTTTGAAAATGGTATAAGAAGAAACGTATTGGCAATAGGAGTCCAGCGCTACCACTCTTGCTCCAATCAGAGTCTTCTACCGCTGGTAATCGGAGAAGATAAGGTTCGGTGAATAGTAACTAGGGTATCCCGACAGAAGAGAGTTCGATGTCGGGAGAAGATATATTTTCTAAGTGTCGGGAAATAATTGCGAGACTACAGTCAAATTTCTCTATATATACAACTTAAGTTTCCCAAATCTGATGAACAATAAACACCGAAAACATTGGCTCAAAGCTGATACCCACTCAGATCTGAGTACCAATCCAGATCTAGACCATACGCTAAACCAGCGCGCTACTACCAAACGACGTCGCACCACAATCCAACTAGTTCATACACGTGTCTCTCTAAACGGCGTCACATCGCTCCTAACGAAAACAATCAGATCCGAATGAGCAGATCTGACACCAGCACTGACCAGGATTGTAAGGACTAGAAATTTGTTAATTTGGTGATTAACGAAATACTCAGATATTGATAAAGATTAACCTAGGAAAAGTTAACCATCGGGTTTTCATATTTGAAGGAATTGGTTTTTCTGTTGGTGATTTTAGGATTTTCATATTTGAGGTAGAACACATCGGATGTGGATAGTTGGTCGCTATCGGGTGGTTTGGAACAGATCCGATTGGCACAAGCGGATTTGAGAAGATCGTATTCGGGTATGGTCTGTTTTGGTGTATTGCGCTTGAGTTGAGTGTTTTTCGGGAATTGGTATCGGAAGAAATCATATTTGGGTTGTTCTGGAGACCTTGAGTTGAGGTAAAGATTTGGGCAGTGGAATATAGAGCTGGAGGTAATGCAACGTCGTATCGTCTTACTAGATTTGACGTTGGTTGAGTGAAATCTTTTCAGTGGTAGTGAGCCGATGTGCACGTCTATTTGGGAAGTCAAGCGTTGGTCAACGGTACTGTGTGGACCGGTCCGCTTCGTGAGTTGTTGTAGAACGGTGCGCTTTAAAGATTTCAGATTTGACCAAATCTGGATGAGCGAGCGGGTTTTGTTGCGAGATCTGTTTTTCTTGAGCGGGACTCTAACGCGACATCGTTTAATGACTGCACGCGTATAGCGTAGCAGAGTCAGATTTGAATTAGCGCTAAGATTTGAGATGGCGCCTAGATCTGAGGTGGCGTTCAGATTTGAGTGATTTACTTTCACTTTAGATTTGACTGGGATATTTAAATATAAGTGTCGAGCAACACTTAGTCAATTTTGAACCCGATATTTCTTATCTTATTCCCGAGAGCTTCGCAAACCCTTACTGTTCATTCGAACCCTTTCTCCATCAATCGCTGTCGATTTACGCCGTTGTTTGGAGCAAGATTGGTGGCGCTGGGTTCGTATCTCTTAGATATTACGATTGATACCAGTTTGGAGCTTTAGATCAACAAGTTGAAGGAGGGTGAAGTAGTTGCAGGTTCGAGCATCTTTGCGATTGTTGTCCAGTGGTTCTTTCGTTCTTGAGCAGCTTTGGGTAAGTGATTCTTACAAATCTAAGCTTCGATTTAGAGCTGGATAGAGCTCTGTTGAGTTGAGGTAGCTGTTTAGGGCTACGCGGCTTTAGGCTGTCAGCTATACAAGCTTAGATATGAGTTTATTGCTAGATGCTTTGACATATTTGAGCTTTTAAGCAGTGTTGGATCTGTTTTTACAGATCCTGATTAAGTTTTGAATTACACAAAACCTATTATTGTGATTCTAACAATTCTAATTAAGTGTGCAGATCATATGTATCGAAGAAGACGATCAGCAGCTATTATTGTCCAGCAGATTGGTTTGCAATATTATCGATCAGCAGTTGGTTTGATGATTCATGGAATCGGCAGTTGAATTAGCAATGGAGACGTCCAGAGTTATATCACCTGTTCGTAATCAGGCGTAGGCCAAAGTTGAACCAGCTGGAGCATAATAATCTAGCAGATGATGAAGATCAGCTGCAGGCGCAAGATTGGAAGCATTTATAAGTACTGCCGGTGAATCTATCAGCAGTCGCATTTATAAGTACCGCTGGTGAATCTATCAGCAGTCGCGTTTATAAGTACTGTTAATGAATCTATTAACAGTCGCCTTTCAAGAAGCTGGATGTTTAGCGAGATGATGAAGGATCAGCTGGATCGAAGTGAAGTAGCGAGATGATGAAGATCAGCTGGAGCGCTAAGATTGGATGACATCAGCAGTGACGTCATCATTCAGCAGGAAGCAACCAGCAGAGAGCTTCATCAGCAGTTGATTTTTGGAGTTGGCGTTTGCAAAACGATGTCGCTTGAATAAGTTGGAACGACAGCGTTTTGCATTCACAATCAGCAGATGAAGAGAAGCGCAAAAGTAGAAGCGACGTCGTGTTGAGATTCAGCAGATGAATTAGTTGTTGATGACGTCATCGGTGACGTCATCCAGTCGCAAGCTACAGTGCATTCAGCAGATGCTATTTGGAGAAGAGCGATTGCAAAACGATGTCGTTTACATAAGTTGATACGACAGCGTTTTGTTCTTGCGATAAAGATTCAGCAGGAAGACTTTGCGTTGTTAGTTCAGCAGTCGAAGCTACAGTGTCCAGTCGCAACGCAAAGATATCCAGACGCAATAGATGAACCAGTCGCAAGCAACTTCTAGTTGGGGAGAGTGTAAGGACTAGAAATTTTTTAATTTGGTGATTAACGAAATAATCAGATCTATATAAAGATTAACCTAACAAAATTTAACCATCAGGTTTTCAGATTTTAAGGAATTGGTTTTTATTTTGGTGATTTTTGGATTTTCAGATTTGAGGTAGAACAGATAAGATGTGGACTGTTGGTCTCTATCGGGTTGTTTGGAACAGAACCGATTGGCGCAAGCGGATTTGAGAAGATCGTATTCGGGTATGGTCTGTTTTGGTGTATTGCCCATGAGTTGAGTGTTTGTCGGGAATTGGTATCAGAAGACATCAGATTTGAGATGTTCTGGAGACCTTGATTTGAGGGTAAAAATTTGGATAGTGGAATCTAGAGTTGGAGGTAATGCGACATCGTATCGTGTTACCATATTTGACGTTGGTTGAGTGAAATTTGTTCAATGGGAGTGAGCAGATGTGCGCGTCTATTTGGGAAGTAAAGCGTTGGTCAACGGTACTGTGTGGACCGGTCCGGTTTATGAGTTGGTGTAGACCGGTGCGGTTTAACGATTTCAGATTTGACTAAATCTGGATGAGCGAGAAAGTTTTGTCATGAGATCTGTTTGTCTTGAGCGGGACTCTAACGCGACGTCGTTTGATGACTGTGCGCGTATGGCGTAGCAGAGTCAGATTTTGAGTTAGCGCTAAGATTTGAGATGGCAACCAGATCGAGGTGGCGTTCAGATTTGAGTGATTGACTTTCACTGTAGATTTGACTTGGAGATTTAAATATAAGTGTCGAGCAACACTTAGTTGATTTTGAACCCGATATTTCTTATCTTGTTCCTGAGAGCTTCGCATACCCTTATTGTTCATTCGAACCCTTTCTCCATCGGTTGCCGTCGATTTACGCCGCCGTTTGGAGCAAGATTGGTGGCGCAGGGTTCGTATATATTAGATCTTTCGATTGATACTAGTTTGGAGCTTTAGATCGACGAGTTGAAGGAGCACGAAGTGGTTGCAGGTTCGAGCATCTTTGCGATATAGTTGTCCAGTGGTTCTTTCGTTCTTGAGCAGCTTTGGGTAAGTGATTTCTTACTGATCTAAGATTCGATTTAGAGCTGGATAGCGCTCTGTTGAGTTGAGGTAACTGTTTACGGCTACGCGGCTTTAGGCTGTAAGCTGTACAAGCTTAGATATGAGCTGTTTGCAAGATGCTTTGACAGATTTGAACTTTCAAGCAGTTTCTATTGAGCTCGTCGAAAGCTGCTGGGACAGTAAACCTGAGCGGGTTGTTGGTGCTCTGTCTTGGTAAGATCTGTGGAGGTATTAGCTACTGAGGAAGGTACGGATTTGAGTTTATTTAAACAGCTTTGGCATAAGCATGACAATATTTCCGGTTTGTTGAGAATGCTGTGATGAGTGTTTACGTGAACAGATTTGCCCGATTATGATTTAATTATTGTTCTGTTTGCGTATGATTTCATGTATGTTAGTCAATTGATATTGCTTTGCATTCACGCTTACATATTGAGCCTGAATTTGATTGATGCCCAAGTCGAGCTAGCGTTGTGATCGGCCGACTGAGTTGTCTCTCCTGAAAGGTCCAATGCTATCATTGAGGTGGTGGCCGGCTGAGTCATCATGCCTGAATACCACTGAGATGTGATGGTCGACTGTGTGTCGCTCCTGAAGATCAAGGATCGATGATTGTTGAGGCTCCATTTGATTGCCAGCTGAGTTGTTGGCCTTGATTACCGATGTTCTTTGGCACCCTCATGCATATCATGACTTGAAATATTGCATGTTTTATGAACTGCTATTTTATGAGTGCTCTTCGTACTGAGATTTGACCTCATTTATTTTCCCTATTTTTGGGCTGCTTTGGTCTGTGTTGGCCTTTGCAGGATCTGTTGGGGATCCGGATCCGCCCCCCGGTCAGGCAGCGGAAGAACGAAAAACAGAGAACCGGGAGGCGATCAATACGAAAAACAAATCAACATTCTACGACATTCATAGGATGTTTAGCGTGTTACCTCGCTGGCACTTGTGCCTGGCTCCAACCGGTGTTTCAAGAACCCGGCTCTTCTCGGTAGATTTCGGTAGTTACAGTTAGTCACACAGTTGAGGCTGTTGTGCATTTGAGAAGTAGTGGATCCTTCCGAGGTGGAAGAAGGGGAGATGTAGGATGTTGATATCCGAACTTCCATAAACAAATATGCTGTGCTGAGTATCGTGTTCTTTAAGCTTTCTGTACTGCATATTTTACTTAGCACGCATTGCACGTTTACATATCAGCACTTGCTTGTATTTAGCATTCGCATTAACAGTTCAGCACTTAGCATAACATATCAGCAGCACACAAGCACACAAGTCTTGAACAGATTTATGTTGTACATAAATCTGTTTGAGTTGTTTTAAAAGATAGGATTCAGTTCTGGTATTTTCCGCATGATTTTTAATTTCATACCAGATCTGTCTCCGGTGCTCTTTGTATTGTATTTGTTCAAGAACAACGAGCTATTGCAGCTCAAGTATTAGCAGCGCGCAAAATTTTTATAAGCTATTTTAAACAGCGGCTGCTAGTTTCCTTTTGATCCTAATTATAAACGGACCAACAA
>KQ988432.1:271590-284585 GCA_001598015.1 Dorcoceras hygrometricum | reverse complement strand
CAGGCAATATCGTATGATCAGATCCGAAAAACACTGGCTCTGATACCACTGTTGGGGATCCGGATCCGCCCCCCGGCAAGGCAGCGGAAGAACAAAGAAATATAGCCGGGAGACGAACAATACGAAAAACAGACAATACAAATATCGTCATTCATAGGGCGTTCAAAACGAATACCTTGCTGGCACTTGTGCCTGGCTCCAACCGGAATTACAAGAACTCGGCTCTTCTCGGTAGATTGCGGTAGATAATCGCCAATCCGGTCCACGACCAGAACCGAGATTCCTTCGTCAGGCTGCACTAGAAGCACCGACGAATTCTGCACGAACGGATTCTCCTCGAAAAACTAGGCCGGAAACAATTTTCCGGCGAAGCGGCGGCGGCGACGGCGGCGGTGGGCGGCGCAAAGCGGCGGCGGCCAAGTGATTAGGGTTAGGGTTTTGGAGTCTTGTTGTGTTATAATGAGTCCTAATCCATATTTAAATAGATATTAGTGTTGGACTTGGACCGGCCCAACGGGCCCGGGTCCAACTGATGAACATTCAGTTCATCTCCATCAGCACGACTTCATCGTAACTCCGATCGCCGATCAGATCGGACCGATCGACTCAGTTTCTAAAACTGAATATTATGATCTGAAAAACCATTTTTCAGAACCCCAGTGCAAAATGACCGTTTTGCCCCTCAACAGCGGGAAACCTCGGTTTGACCCCTGTTGACTTTTAGGAAGTCGCACTTCCCGAAGTCCTCTTCTCGTGCTCAACACATTGAGCTGAGTATCCGTGTGGAAATCTCGAATCTAGTATTTGTGTGACCCTCAATGGTTCAGGGATACAGCTAGCCGTGGGCCCACAACCATTGTGGCTCCGGGATCACAATTCCGGACCTGCCCAACGGATCATGGTAAAGCGTCTAGCAACATCGCCCCATGATCCCCTAGGTATCACTGATAGTGCCTGCAAGAACCAGTCGGTCGTGGTTAGCGTACAGTACGGTCCTTTCAATCAATATATCCCGATCAGATCAACGACCATTGGTAAATCGAGAGTCGCTAAAGATCCAATAGCTATGCATACATCTTGGAGATCAAATAGTGACATCGCGAGTGTAACTAGGTAAACACATTTACCTAAAACACTTCTAGTACTATGGCCAGAGATTTATACACTATTATCCCCTCAGATAGCATAGGATATCCACGCCGGAGCTCACTTGGGATGTTTTCTGTGAGGCTTTTCGACGCGAATACACTCCAGAGTCCTATTTCGCCAGTCGAGAGCGTGAGTTTGATAATTTGAAGCAGGGTGATATGCGTGTGGCCGAGTATGCGAGGCGGTTTTCTGCGCTTCTAGTGTACATGCCAGCTGTGGCGAACCAAGAGCGAACGAAGAGGAACAAGTTTTTGAAGGGCTTGAGACCTAACCTTTATCGGATGGTGCTGTCTGGATCCCCGGCGACTTTCATGGAAGCTGTGAACAATGCAGTTGATATCGAGGAGAGTTTGATGGATCCTGAGTCTCCGATACATCAGACGACCGTGCGTGCTTCTCAGCCAGCTCAGATGGTATCGCAGTCGTATCAGTCTCCTCAGGGGTCACAGCAGTCGAGTCGCCAGCAGTTTAGACCTAGAGGGAAGCAATTCAAGAAGAAGGGCCATTCGAGTTCTTATGGTTCCGTGAGCTCTGGTTCTGGCAGTGGTTCTGGTAGCGGTTCTGGAGGCGGATTCTGTAGTCAGTGCGGAGGGAGACATGAGACTTCGCAGTGTCGAGGAGTCCGAGGACTCTGCCATCTTTGTGGTCAGCCGGGACACTTCGCTAGAGCGTGTCCTTTGATTGGAGGGCGGTCTACTGGTCAGTCGCAGCAGGGTTCCGCGAGTGGTTCCTCTCAGCGACAGCAACCTTTTGCTCAGTCCCAGTGATCTGGTTTTCAGCCTCGTGAGCCGTCACATTTTGGAGGACCTTCCCGACCCCCGTTTCAGATTCCCCAGCAGGCGCAGGCGCAGGCGAACGCCTTGACGGGAGATCAGGCTGAGGAGACTCCGGGCATGGTGATTAGAGGTACATGCTCTATTATGATTATCCTACGAGAGTTTTGTTTGACACTGGTTCATCACACTCTTTTATATCTGAGATGTTTGTGTTTGAGCATGGGTTGAGTTCTTCCCCACTGTGTGATGTTGTTTCTGTGTCTACTCCTGCTGGTGTGAACCTGTGGTCCCGAGAGGTAGTGGTAGATTGCCTGATTAGGTTTGATGAACATGTTTTGGTGACCAATTTGATTGTGTTGGGGATTAGAGATTTCGACTGTATTTTGGGAATGGACAGCGACGCTGGATGGAATTGCTTAAGGACTTCGATTGCGAGATTCAATATCAGCCTGGGCGTGTGAACTTAGTAGCCGACGCTTTGAGCAGAAAGACCCAGCCCGATATGTTAGCGTCCTTGAGTATTTCGAAAGTTCATGAGGAGTTGAGTACTTCTAGTTGGCGATTCCAGTCGGGTGATCAGTATTTCTTTGTTTCTTCTCTTCAGGTGGAACCGCAGATTGTGATGAACATCAGGGAGGCGCAGAGGACCGACCCCTATATCCATGAGTTGAGGATTAAGGCGCAGTCAGGTCAGTCTGATGATATTTTCTATTGCTTCTGATGGATGTTTGAGATTCCGAGGGAGATTAGTAGTTCCGAACCTGATTGATCTGAAGGAGACCCTCATGAATGAAGCACATTGTAGTCGGTACAGTGTGCATCCAGGCGAGTGAAAGATGTACCATACCTTGAAGTCTCACTACTGGTGGGCTGGTATGAAGAGCGACATTTCTGCTTTTGTTGCTAGATGTCTGAATTGCCAGCAGGTCAAGGCTGAGAGGATGAGACCTAGTGGTTTGCTGCAGAGCTTGGAGGTGCCCCAATGGAATTGGGAGCACATCGCCATGGATTTCGTGACTCATCTACCTCGATCAAGTAGGGGATGCGATGCGATTTGGGTTGTGATTGATAGACTTTCGAAGTCAGCCCATTTCATTCCCTATGATGTGAGGTGTTCGATGAAAAAGATGGCGAAATTGTACATCGACCATGTGGTTAGATTGCATGGAGTTCCGGTTTCGATAGTGTCCGACAGAGATCCGGGGTTCACTTCTCGCTTTTGGAAGAGTCTGCAAGTAGCAATGGGTTCGAGATTGGCGATGAGCACAGCCTATCACCCACAGACAGACGGACAGTCTGAGCGGACTATCCAGACTTTAGAGGATATGCTACGAGCGGTAGTGATGGATTTCAGCGGTAGCTGGCAGGATTCGCTTTCCTTAGTGGAGTTTTCGTATAACAACAACTACCAAGTCACTATTGGAATGGCTCCATTTGAGGCTTTGTATGGTAGAAAGTGCAGATCCCCGATCTGTTGGGAAGAAGTTGGCGAGAGACAGCTTTCTACACCGGAGTTTGTTCAGCACATGAAAGACCAAATTGATTTGATCCGAAGTAGAATGAAGGCTGCCCAAGACCGTTTCTCGAGTTATGCGAACAGAAGACGTCGACCGTTAGAGTTTGAGGTGGGCGATCGTGTGTTTCTCAAGATTTCTCCTTTCAAGAGCGTGATGAGATTCCGATTTAAAGGCAAATTGGCTCCCAGATTCATTGGTCCCTTTGAGATTATCGGGCGGATTGGACAATTGGCTTATAGACTGAGGCTGCCCGAGGAGTTAGCCGTGATGCATGACGTGTTTCATGTGTCAATGTTGAGAAAATATGAGCCGGATCCGTCCCACGTTTTGAGAACTGACGAAGTTGAGCTGGATTCTGCCTTGAGTTATGTTGAATATCCGGTGCAGATCTTGGATAGGAAGGAGAAACAGCTGAGGAACAAGATTATTCCGTTGGTGATGGTCCAATGGAGCAAGCATGGCCGAGAAGAAGCAACCTGGGAAGTTGAAGAGAAGATGAGGCAGGATTGGCCTCATCTGTTTGAGCATTGAGCGTGCAGGATCTCGAGGTAATTTTCTGGTGTTGCTTTGATTTTTGATGAGTTGTTAGTGCAGAATTGCATGTTTGATTGTTTCTTCCCTGTGTTTGCCTTTGATTTCGAGGACAAAATCTCTTAAGTTGGGGAGAATGTGAGGATTGAGAATTTAGATTAGTGATTAATTGATTTGATTTGGGATTAATCACGTGAATTTTGAGGTTCCTGCCGATTTTTGAGCGTTGCGATATTTTTTGGAAAATTCAGTCGTAGCAAGTTTTTGGAGCAAACTGTCAGCAGCAGGTTACTGTAGCTCCTGCTGGTGGATTTTGAATCAGCAGAGATGACGTCAGCGTGACGCAAGGAGAGCTGCTGGTTTGGTTTCGAAGTTTGAAGTTGCTGCTGGCAGATGTTGCTCTTAGCGTGAGATTGAATGAGGAAGTGACACGTGTTAGTCAACATTTTGGAGTGTTGACTATTGGATTCAGCAGTTGCGCTTGTGAACAGTGATCAGCTGATGGTTTGTGGAATCAGTCGCAAGAGCTGTTAATAGATATGGTGATGTAGGCGTGACGTATTCCTTGCTGCTGGTAGTAGATCGCGTTGTGTTGGTTGCTGCTGACCAGCAGGCGCGCAAATACTATAATGTTGAGAAGAGGCGTCGTTTGAATTAGTTGAAACGCTGCGTTTTGAGCTTTTCGTTCGAGAGATCAGCTGTTGGCAGCAATGCTTGCGTAACTAAAGTGACGTCGTTTGGATTAGTAGATGCGTCGTTGTTTTGAGTGATTTCACGCGACCAGCAGATGGATTGTTTTGAAGAGAGAGTTGTTACCAGCTCTTGGTAGATTTGTTTGCGAGAGCTGTTGTCAGCTGGTGTTTGCTACGGCGTCGTTTTGATAAGTGGGAACGGTGTCGTTTTGAAGTGTTTTCGTGCGATTGTTTGTGTAGTCGTTGCTGCTGAATTTAGCGAAAGAAAGGAGGTATCTGCTGGAAGATCTCTACTGTTCAGTCGACTGAATAATGGGTGTTCAGCAGACGTTGATTTGGGGAGATTATATATAGAAGTGTTGTTCGACACTTAGAATTATTTTAAGCCAGATATTTCTACGGCGTCGTTTTGATAAGTGGGAACGGTGTCGTTTTGAAGTGTTTTCGTGCGATTGTTTGTGTAGTCGTTGCTGCTGAATTTAGCGAAAGAAAGGAGGTATCTGCTGGAAGATCTCTACTGTTCAGTCGACTGAATAATGGGTGTTCAGCAGACGTTGATTTGGGGAGATTATATATAGAAGTGTTGTTCGACACTTAGAATTATTTTAAGCCAGATATTTCTTATCTCTTCTTCTCCAAACCCTCGTCGAGCTACTGTTCACCGTGGTTTTCCATCGCCGATTCCCATCGCATCCAGCCTTTGTTTTTAGAAAATCTTAGTGGCGCTGGTTTCCCCTTGCTTAGCTCTTTCGTTTGCTACCCATTTAAGACGTTGTATCGCGCTAGTGTGGAAACGCGAAGCTGCTGGAGTTCGAAGCTTTTTAAGAAAAGTTTGTACGTGCGTTCTTCTGCTAGCGTGAGCTTTTGGGTGAGCATTCCTTGTAGAATTGAGCTCTGTTCTTGTAGCTAATGCCTGCATAGAAGTGTAGGAATTGAATTAAACTTCTGGCCGTAGGATTAGCGTGTTTATGATGAGATTGAGCTAAGATATTAGCTATGTTGTAACAGATTTCAACTTCCAGGAAGTTCCTGCTGCGTGATTTGAACCAGGAGAAATCTGCTAGGTAAATTGAAGAAGAAAGGTACGATTGAGCAGCCCTTAGCAGCTTTGAGCGTGAACATGTCTGTATTTCAATTTTGTGAAATCCGTGACTTTGTTGCTAGGCGTTTACGTGGAACAGTTTGATGAATTGCTTGAGCTATACATTCTATTTGCACGTATTATGAATTGTATGCATTAAGCATGGATATTGAATGGCATTCATGCATACATCTTGAGCCTGAATTGATAGATTGATTTGATTACCTGATTGGGTGCCACGTTGTGACTGGCCGACTGTTGAGTCGTGCCCTAAAAGTCCAACGCTATCATCGGAGTGGTGACTACCGGATTCGAGTGTCTACCACCGAGCTGTGATGGGCTGACGGGCCCCGATGATCATGGACCGATGATTTCCACTGGCTGATTGGCTATGCGTGGTATAGAGGCTTGATTTGAGTTGCCAGTTGATAGACTGGTCTAGCTATCCGATTTCTTGATAGCCCTCATGCATTCATAGCATTGATTTATAGCATGCTGCATGTTTATCTGCTTTGATAGCTCTTCGTACTGAGGCTTGACCTCGTACTTGTTTCCTGCTTTTGTTTTGTTTGGGTCTGTGTTGCCCATTTGCAGGAGCATTAGGTAATCAAGCTGGACCGAGTGGAAGTTCAGCTGGTCGATCCCCGCGTCCCTGAGTCCCAGTCTATATATGATATGTATTGAACCGTGGGATGCCCCGTGTTATCATGTATTGGGGATTTCTATTTGGTTGATATACCTGTTGTGTTGGAGTTTGAGGCAACTCATATTTTATTATCGCTATTTTGAATGTATGATTTGAAGTTCAGGCCCATTGTATTTCGAAAAATTTTTAAGCCCTGATTTTAAGCTTCCGTGTTTATGCGCTTATTATGTGTTAATTTTTAGTAATTAGCACGGGGCCTGACATCTTGCTTGGAACTCTTCCAAGAGACAGTACCACCATTGAGCATGAATACAAATCCAGAGGTTGATTTCGAATCATCCACGTCACACTGGAAGCTAGAATCAGTGTAGCCTTCCAGTTTCAGTTCACCACCCCCATAGACCATGAACATATTCTTAGTCCCACCCCCATAGACCATGAACATATTCTTAGTCCTTCGTAATTACTTAAGAATATCCTTCACAGCCTTCCAATGCAATTGGCCGGGGTTGGCCTGGTAGCGGCTCGTGACACTCAGAGCATATGCGACATCCGGTCTAGTCGAGATCATACCATACATAATACTACCTATTGCCGAGGCATATGGCACACGTGTCATACTCTCTATCTCCTCATCAGTCTTCGGACACATTGACTTAGATAGAGTGACCCCGTGGCACATAGGTAGGTGTCCCTCTTGGACTCTTCCATAGAGAACCGCTTAAGTATGGTATCGATGTAGGTAGCTTGGGTGAGTCCGAGCATCCGTTTAGATCTATCCCGATGGATCTGTATTCCAAGAATATAGGATGCTTCACCCATCTTCATCATCGAAAATCTACTAGACAACCATACTTTAGTTGACTGCAACATTCCTACATCATTTCCAATGAGTAGAATGTCATCAACATAAAGTACGAGGAATGTCACAGCGCTTTTAACTACCTTCTTGTATACACATGGCTCCTTGGGATTCTTGATGAAACCAAATTCCTTAATTGTTTCATCGAATCTCAGGTTCCAACTTCGCGATGCTTGTTTGAGACCGTAGATCGATCTCTGAAGCTTGCATACCTTATGCTCACTTCCAACAGATGTGAAACCCTCAGGCTGCGTCATATAGATCTCTTCCTTAATGTTTCCATTAAGAAACACAGTTTTCTCATCCATTTGCCATATCTCATAGTCGTACCATGCGGCTATGGCTAACAAGATTCTAATTGACTTGAACATTGCGACTGGCGAGAAGGTTTCTGTTGGGGATCCGGATCCACCCCCCGGCGAGGCAGCGGAAGAACAAGAAACAGGTGCCGGGAGGCGATCAATACTAAAAAACAAATAACATACTACGACATTCATAGGATGTTTAAGCGGATTACCTTGCTGGCACTTGTGCCTGGCTCCAACCGTGATTACAATAATCCGGCTCTTCTCGGTAGATTGCGGTAGTTTACGCCAATCCGGTCCACGACCAGATCCGAGACTCCTTCGTCAGGCTGCACTAGAAGCGCTGACGAGATCAGCACGAATGGATTCTCCTCATCGAACTGGCCGGAAACAATTTTCCGGCGACGATCAGCGGCGGCGGCGGCGGCGCATGGCGGCGGCGGCGGCGGCGTGAGAGAGGGAGGGAGGGGCGGCTAACTTTAGGGTTTGAGAGATGAGAGTTGTGAGTTACCCTTTTTTTAATCAAGTCTAATAATCATAATTAAATAGACTTAACAATGGACTTGGACCGGCCCATCGGGCCCGGGTCCAAATGACGATATCCATTGCTGCGACTTCATCGTAACTCCGATCGCCGATCAGATCGGACCGATTGACTCAATTTCCAAAACTGAATGTTATGATGTGAAAAACAATTTTTCAGATCATCTAACCCTAAATTGCAAAATGACCGTTTTGCCCCTCAACAGCGTCAAATCCCGGTTTGACCCCTGTTGACTTTTAGGAAGTCGCACTTCCCAAAATCCTCTTCTCGTGCTCAACACATTGAGCTGAATATCCGTGTGGGAATCTCGAATCTAGTACTTGTGTGACCCTCAATGGTTCAGGGATACAGCTAGCCGTGGGCCCACAACCATTGTGGCTCCGGAATCACAATTCCGGACCTGCCCAACGGATCATGGTAAAGCGTCTAGCAACATCGCCCCATGATCCCCTAGGTATCACTGATAGTGCCTACAAGAACCAGTCGGTCGTGGTTAGCGTACGGTACGGTCCTTTCAATCCATATATCCCGATCAGATCAACGACCATTGGTAAATCGAGAGTCGCTAGAGATCCGATAGCTATGCATACATCTTGGAGATCAAATAGTGACATCGCGAGTGTAACTAGGTAAACACATTTATCTAAAACACTTCTAGTACTCTGGCCAGAGATTTATACACTATTATCCCCTCAGATAGCATAGGATATCCACGCATGTCTGCGAGCGGTGAATCCTCGACAACGATGCATCGACTCCTACATGCATCGAGGTCTCACCCAATCCCGACGCCTGGTGACCCCAAATGAGTCGGCAAACGGGTCAAAGTGAGACGCCTATCATGTAGAGTCTCAATGACGTTTCGAGTCATGAGGACTAATCAGTACAACCAAGACCTCGGACTTATCCACTCGACAAATGGTAACCACTTGGAAAGTCCGAACGAGGGTAGTTCGATAGATCACCAGGTCACTACCTATCTGCATGCTCAGAACATCACAATTTTTCCTACCAATGAAACATGGTACTTCGCATCGCAGATACTAGTCTCGAACTCGGGCGGCCTTATCCTCATTTTGACGGCCCAATCGACTAGGAACACGTTCAGAATACACAGCGACTATTAGATGTGTTTCATGATAGCCGTCATACCCACTATCACATCTAACATACGCTTTAGTGCATTCTAGGTCTTCACTCAACGCAATTGTAAATCATTACACACATAATGAAAGTAAAGAATGCCATATAAGAAAATGCGAATATCATATATAAAGATTGTTTGTACAAGAGTCTATAAAACCCACACGCCACAAGTTGGCTAGTTGGGCATCTACTCTAACAGTTTCATCATAGTCAACACCTTGCCTTTGAGTGTAACCTTTCGCGACCAGTCGTGCCTTGTAGGTCATTACCTTACCATCAGGCCCAAGTTTCCTCTTGTATACCCATTTGCACCCAATAGGAACAATTCCTTCGGGAGGGTTAACTAGAGTCCAAACTTGGTTAGCATGCATTGAGTCAAACTCAGACTGCATTGCTTCAAGCCACAAATTAGAATCAGCATCGGAAATTTCCTCCTTGAAAGTTCTTGGATCAGATCCAACAACTTGATCACCTTGATCATCTTCAAGGAGAAAACCATATCTCTCAGGAGCCCTAGGAACCCTTTCGGATCTCCTAGGTGCGACCATTTCTGGTACTGGCTCTGGAGGTGCAGGGGATTCACCTGGTACTTCGATTGGATCTCGAACCTCTTCGAGTTCTACTATTTTGCCCTTTCTATCAAGTAGAAATTCCCTTTCCATAAAGGTGGCATTCCTAGAAACAAACACTTTTGTTTCGCTCGGATAGTAGAAGTAGTATCCAATGGAATTTTTTGGATACCCAATGAAGTAGCATAAGATGGATCTCGTATCCAGCTTATCTCCCACTGTCTGCTTCACGTAAGCAGGACATCCCCAAATCCTCATGTATGAGTACTTGGGTGGTTTGCCCATCCATATCTCATATGGAGTCTTATCCACTGCCTTGGTGTGGACATTGTTCAACAACATTACCGCCGTTTCGAGCGCATAGCCCCAAAACGAGGTAGGAAGTTCAGTGAAGCTCATCATAGATCAAACCATGTCCAACAAGGTCCGATTACGACGCTCCGCCACACCATTGAGCGGTGGTGTGGCCGGAGGGTCCACTGTGCGAGAATCCCATTCTCTTTCAGATAGTCTTGAAATTCAGCACTCAAGTATTCACCACCTCGATCAGATCGAAGTACTTTAATACTTTTGCCTAATTGATTTTCTACTTCAGCCTTGAATTCTTTGAACCTTTCAAAGGATTCAGACTTGTGCTTCATCAAGTACAAGTACCCATACCTAGAGTAATAATCGGTAAAGGTGATGAAGTATGTGTGACCATATTTAGTACTAATACTAAACGGGCCGCACACATCAGTATGGATCAAATCCAATAGGCCTTGAGCACGCTCACCCTTGCCCTTGAAGGGTTGCTTCGTCATCTTTCCCTTAAGACAAGATTCACAAGTCGGTAGGTAGCTCATGTCTGACATATCAAACAGGTCACTCCTAACTAACTTGTTCATCCTACTTAAAGAGATATGACCTAGCCTAGCGTGCCAAAGTTGTGCTGGGTTCATGTTATCATGTTTCCTTTTAATCATTGTTGTGTGTGTTTCGACATCGCGAGTTGGAACGTCTTTTAATTTTAAGGTGTATAAATCGTTTTCGCGTTCCCCAAGTCCAATTAAACATTCATTCTTGTAAATATTGCAAATCGAATTAGCAAATATACAATAATATCCATCACTATCAAGCATAGAAACGCATACACCTAACAAATTGGGCACGGCTCTCGATCATCCCAATCATGCAATTAATCCAATTAACATGCATAAATTAAATAATCCTATTATTTATCGCAAAATCATATTTTAATCATAAAATCGCATTTTATAATAAAATCGTATTTTGTCGATTAAAATCGCATTTAATCAACAAAATCATATTTCATTATAAAATCATATTTTATAATTAAAATCACATTTTACTAATTTTAATTGTATCAAATTTGGGCTTAAAACAATTCTAGGCCCAAAAATCTCAAAATTTCAAAATCGACCAAAACGGGCCCGATATCGTATACCGGCCCGAAAACTTCACGGGCTGCCCGGGACAGGCCTGAACTAAACCCTAGAAGAAATCAGCCGTCACGACATCGCCGGAGCTTCGCCGGAGCGGCGGCCGCCGGCGGCGGCACCACCCCGAAAAATCTCGCGGCGGAATGCGCACAACGCCGCGCCAAGCGCGACGCGCGGCCGCGTGCAACGTCGCGCGCCCATAGCCCGGCCAGTGCGCATCGTCGTGCAACCAGCGCCCAGCAAGCTTCGACCAGCAGCGTCCCTACATCATGCCATGGCGCGCAGCAGCGAGCGGAGCGGCGCCACATTGGGCGGCGCAACATCGCGCGTCCAGCGCGGCCGTGTCGCGCGTCCACCGCGCAACATCGTGCAACATTTTGCGTGAAACTGCCGCAACTTTGGCCGGCCTTGCGCGTCCAGCACGCGGGGAGGGGATCCGCCATGCGCGGCGGCGTCGTGGCCTTTTCCAAAAAATTTTGTTGGTTGATCCGATCTGAAATTTGAGTTGTTACATACAATATGGCAACGGGCCTTTTCCAAAAAATTTTGTTGGTTGATCCGATCTGAAATTTGAGTTGTTACATACAATATGGCAACGATGTATTGATCAGATCCGAAAACCTGGCTCTGATACCACTGTTGGGTAGCCGCGGCGGATCCGGATCACGCCTCCCGACGAGGCAGCGGAAGAACAAAAAATTGTCGGGAGACGATCAATACAATTTGATACAAACATGCGAACTATGACATTCATAGGGCGTTTAGATTTCTACCTTGCTGGCCACTCGTGCCTGGCTCCGACCAGTTTCTCGAGAAAACCGGCACTTCACGGTAGATTGCGGTAGACTACGTCAATCAGGTCCACGACCGGATACGAGACTCCTTCATCAGCCTGCACTAGAAGGCCTGACGAGATCGGTGCGGACGGATTCTCCTCGTCAAGTTGGCCGGAACAATTTTCCGGCGACACAAGGCGGCGGCGGCGGCGGCGGCGGCGGCGGCTTATGAGAGGAGGGAAGGGGCGGCGGCCAAGCTTAGGTCTAGGGTTAGGAGAGTTAAGTGTTTTTGAGTTAATTAGTCTAAGTCTATATTAAATAGACTTGGTGATGGATTTGGATCCGGCCCAACGGGCTCGGGTCCAACGGATGAACATTCAGTTCATCTCCATCACCGAGACTTCATCGTAACTCCGATCGCCGATCAGATCGGACGGATCGACTCAGTTTCCAAAACTGAATATTATAATCTGAAAAACCATTTTTCAGAACCCCAGTGCAAAATGACCGTTTTGTCCCTCAACATCGGCAAATCACGATTTGACCTCTGTTGACTTTTAGGAAGTCGCACTCCCCAAAATCCTCTTCTCATGCTCAACACATTAAGCTCAGTATCCGTGCGGGAATCTCGAATCCAGTACTTGTGTGACCCTCAATGGTTCAGGGATACAGCTAGTCGTGGGCCCACAACCATTGTGGCTTTGGAGATCAAATAGTGACATCGCGAGTGTAACTAGGTAAACACATTTACCTAAAACACTTCTAGTACTCTGGCCAGAGATTTATAAACTATTATCCCCTCAGATAGCATAGGATATCCACGCATGTTTGCGAGCGGTGAATCCTCGACAACGATGCATCGACTCCTACATGCATCGGGGTCTCACCCAATCCCGCTGCCTGATGACCCCAAGTGAGTCGGCAAACGAGTCAAAGTGAGGCCCCTATCATGTAGAGTC
>KQ988432.1:248712-259670 GCA_001598015.1 Dorcoceras hygrometricum | reverse complement strand
GACCATGTGGTTAGATTGCATGGAGTTCCTGTTTCGATAGTGTCTGACAGATATCCAAGATTCACTTCTCGTTTTTGGAAGAGTCTGCAAGCAGCGATGGGTTCGAGATTGGCTATGAGTACAGCCTATCACCCACAGACAGATGGTCAGTCTGAGCGGACCATCCAGACTTTAGAGGATATGCTGCGAGCAGTTGTGATGGATTTCAGTGGTGGCTGGCAGGATTCTTTATCGTTGGTTGAGTTTTCATATAATAACAGCTACCAGGTGACTATCGGGATGGCTCCATTTGAGGCGTTGTATGGTCGAAAATGCAGATCTCCGATTTGTTGGGAAGAAGTTGGTGAGAAACAACTTTCTACCCCTGAGTTTGTGCAGCATATGAAAAATCAGATTGAATTGATTCGAAGTAGAATGAAGGCTGCACAAGATAGATTTACCAGCTATGCTAACCAAAGACGTCTACTATTAGAGTTTGAGGTTGGCGATCGAGTATTTATCAAAGTTTCTCCTTTCAAGAGCGTGATGCGCTTCAGATTTAAAGGCAAATTAGCTCCTAGATTCGTTGGTCCCTTTGAGATTGTTGAGCGGATTGGACAGTTGGCTTATCGATTGAGACTCCCTGATGAGTTGGCAGCGATGCATGATGTCTTTCATGTGTCAATGTTGAGGAAATATGAGACAGATCCGTCCCATGTATTGAGAATCGATGAAGTTGAGCTGGATTCTGCCTTGAGCTATATAGAATATCCAGTGCAGATTTTGGATCGGAAGGAGAAGCAGCTAAGGAACAAAGTGATTCCGTTGGTGATGGTCCAATGGAGTAAGCATGGCCGAGAGGAAGCTACCTGGGAAGTTGAGGAGAAGATGAGGCAGGATTGGCCTCATCTGTTTGAGCACTGATAGTGTGAATTTCCAGGTAAATTCTGATTCTTTGCTTCGAGTTTGGTTAGTTGATTGTGTTTGATTAGAATGTTTTGATTGAATTTTCCCTGAGTTTGACTTTGATTTCGAGGACGAAATCTCTTAAGGTGGGGAGAATGTGAGGAATAAGATTTTAGATTAGTGATTATTGAATTGATTTGGAATTAGTAGCGTTAATTTTGAGGGTTTTGCGAAATGAATCTGATTCCAGTAGAATTCAGCAGTTGCGTGAGTTGATGAAGTCTGTTGTGAGACCTGGAATTGTAATAAAGATTAATTGTTGGATTAATCGAGTTTTAGAAGAATTCTGGGTGTTCGGAATTCTTTTTTTGAGGTTTCGTTTGCATTTTCGGGTCAGAAATCTCATTTAGAACTATTCTGGAGGTTTTCGTATTTTTGAGTTTTGGAAGAGAAATCTGTTTGTGAGAAACCTGTTTAGAATGGTGATATCTGTTAGCAGCGAGTTCCTGTAGCGAGTGCAAAACGCCGTCGTTTAGCGTTTGGTGAAATCTGTCAGCAGTTGGCTTTTTGGCGTTGTGTTGTGTTGAGAAGCAGCAGCAACGCTGACGTGTATTCCAGTTGTTGGTTTGGTTGATCAACTGTCGACAGATATGATGACGTATTATATGCGACGTCGTTTGATTTAGATGTTACGATGCCGTATTGTTCTAGCGCTAGCGATCGCTGTTGCGGGTGTTTAGTTCATCAGATATGATGACGTGGGTTGCGCGACGTCGTTTTGGCTTGGTATGGACTCTGTTGTAGCGTAGCGCTTTGATTAGAGTTGGTGACGTGTCGGGAGCGACGTCGTTTTGATTAGCGCTCGTTGCCTTTGCGTTTCGGTTGCTGGTGTGAGCTTTGCACTGTTGAAGAAGCTGTTGGATATTTCTTCATCAGCTTTGCACTGTTCCCGTTGCTGTCAGCAGCTTGCGATTTCTGTTAGTGTCTTGGGAATCTGTTAGTGTCGGTGGATTTTATATCATTTTTCTCGCGTGTATATAAGCAACAAGGCTTGGTCTTTGTTCCATACTTAGCGATATTTTCTCCCGATTGTCGACTTACCTCTCGAACCCTAGAGCATTTTTTACCGTGAGTTTCTCCGGCGAATTCCCGTCGATTCCAGCCACCGTTTGTCACGTTTGAGGTAGCGTTGGACTCCTCTCTTGAAGCTCTTTAGATTGATAGCCCTTTTGGAGGCTGTAGTGGACTGGAGTGAAATCTCGAAGCTACTGTCTTTCTGTCGTGTGGTTTCGAATTTGTTATGAGATCTTGTTCCTAGCCTTGAATTGAGCTTCCTGTTAAGTTTTATTAGGGTGTTAGTTGCTGGTTGAGCGTAGGACTCCCAGCCGTGACTTTCTGTAGTTGGCCGTGAGCTTTTGTTGATATTTCCCCTGTATCTTGCGTGTGTTCAGCAGGTCAGGATCAGATTTCACGGGCCTTGAATTGTGGTAATCGTTGCACAAAAAGTGAGGTACGGATTTTGAGCTTGTGATAGCTTGGAAGTTGCGTGAGATATAATGTGAGGCTGCTGGGATGTTTTGGTGAACATGGATGTGTATTGCTTGCTGTGCATCGGTGTTTATGCTAGCTGTTTTATGTGAATTGCATACTCGCATTTGTTCACGCATATTTCAGATCCCTCGTGTATTTTATCATGCAGCCTTGTATCTTGTTGTATTGTTGTTGTTTGATTCTTACCAGGATGCGAGGGTGAGCGGTGATACCGCACTCTCATCTCCCTGCTGGGTTTGTTAGCCACCATGCGCCGATTGGTTAACTACCACAGTTCATGGGCGAGGCAACAGCAGGTCGAGTTGTTTGATGCATCTGGTATTTGGGTGTAGTGTCAAGTTGAGTGGCTCATTACCACACTTTGAACACACCCGATGGCCACTGATTCGTTGCAGATCTCGTGGAGCTATGTTTGAGTTCCTTGGCTCCCTTTGGTTGAAGCCTTCAGTTGTTATCCGGTGTCTCATGCATAACATCTGCATTTTATCTTATGCTTTTGTTTAGCTGTTTCAGTTGCTCTCCGTACTGGGGTTTGACCCCATGTCCCTATGGGGCTTGGTTGTTTTCCTTGCCTGTTTTGTTGTTCAGGTTATCCAGCTGGTCGTGGAGCTGACCTAGCTAGAGGTGTCCCAGGAGGTGGTTAGAGTATCCCAGTGGCATATAGCATTATGTATCAGTATTTTTAGCCAGGGGATGCCCTGTGCTTTTGTTGTAGTCTGTAATATCCGGTTGTGGTTGTTACAAGGTGTCTGATACATGTTATGCTGTATTGGTTGTTGTGGGCGTGTCGCCTTGTTTTGTTGGTTGTTGTTAAAATGGGATTACTTTGAGTATCGTACTATTTTTAATTATATCGTTTTAAACCGTCAAGCCAAAAAGAAAAAAAAAATTTTACCCGCTTTTTCATAGCTTCTGCTTGTGTTTGCGTGATTTAACTCTGTTGTGAGCACGAGGCCTGACATTTTTGGTATCAGAGCTTAAGCTGGGGTAAGCTCAATTTCCTTGATCACACTTGAGTCTAGGCACAGTGTCGTGTGTTGCATGTGCTTGACCTATGTGATTATGTGATGTATATTGTTGCGATATCTATGCTGTATCTGTTTTGTGTTGCTTATCCTGTTGAGTGTACTCGTAGATGCCGCCTAGACATCGTGGTAGAGGTAGGGGGCAGTTTGAGGAATCGGCAGGATATAACGAGGATCAGCGTAGTGCTCGTAGTCGTAGCCGTGTTGGGCACGATGAGGAGGAGGAAGTTGGTGACTTGCCTGCTCCTGTGGAGCGGATGGATGTTGTTATAGCGAGGTTTCAGCGGATGAACCCTCCGGTCTTTAATGGTGACGAGTCCAGTGAGGATGCAGACTCATGGCTCCGGAACATTATTGGTCTTTTCGATCGGGTTCAGTATGATGATGATCTTCTGAAACATACTAAACCTCTAAAAAAAGTTTTTTTTTTTTGAAAGCCGACATGGAATATATATTTAATGAAAGCTATAAATAAAACCATAACTTAAGCATTAAAAATAACATCTCAACATTCGTTAAAACGACTGCAAAAATCCTCAATCCACGTCTCACAAGCTAACATAAAAATCAGAGTATTCAAAAACTGTTTGCGGAAACTGAACTTGTTTAAAACAAATAACATAAAGTAACTGAGTGGTCACGGGATAACAGCCGCAGTGGAGCATCAGACGTCCTCACCGCCGGTCGAAGTAATCTCATCAACATCATCATGCTCACCTGCACCATATAAACCTAGTGAGTCTAAAGGCCCAGCATGCTATATCCGCTAATAACAAGGTACATATCATAAAACCACATACAGGCACATAAGGATATGAATATAATTTTCATGACATGCGTGCTTAAAAGATCTTAAAACTTTAAATCGTACTGTAGTCGTACATACGTCATCATAGAACATATACTTTAAGGCATAGCATAAACATAACATAGCTTAAAAGAACATGCGAGTCGTATCCATGAAGTGAGAGCCATTAAGGTCGATTGATCAATCTAAACCAACGTACGTGGCGGTGTGGTTCACCCGACCTTACCTCGGGATCCCTATATGTCACACCTCTATGCTGCCACTTCACCCCAATGTCACACGAGGATCCATAAGCTCATTATCATTATACATTAACAGGGGATCCCCGGGCCCGGATACCCGGCTAACTCCCATCATTACTTTGCCCCACAACACTTCAATCCCTCAAAAATATTTTCATTCATGCCTTAACATAATTTAAACTTTCATGATGCATGCGTTTCATAAAAAATCATGCGACTTAAATTCTTGCCCATTAATATATATTTAATTTCCTTAAAATATTTCATAAATCAATACATAGCATAATACGTTTATAGTTAAATATATATTCATGTACCTATGCATTATTTTCCTCGGTCCGATCAAGGACTGGCTCAAGTGACTGGCCCACTAACTCTAAACCCATATCTCAACTTAACTTAAAATCATACTAAGTCCAACTCATAATGGCCCAACAACTAAGAACAAACCCTTTTTAAAATCATTTGAAGGCCTCGGCCCAACATCGTTAAAATAGGCTTAAAACTCATTAAAATAAATATCGGCTCAAATCAACTAATTTGGATAAAAACCCAATTTAATTAAAAATTCCAGCAACTTAAAAATAGATTTTGACTTAAAATCATTGACCGACATCATTTGACCAAAAACTAAATCTTAACTTAAAAGGTCAACTTGACCCGATAAAAATGACTCGGACTTTAAAAATAAAATAACCCGGCCCAAAAAGAAAATAACTCGGACCGAACTTAAAATATTTGACTCGAGACTCGATGAACCACTCCGATCCAACTGAACCAGCCGGTTCAAACGAACCGAACCAGCCCAAAACCCTAACTCCACAAAAACACACACTGCGCCACACACCCAGCGACACGCCGCCGACATCTGCTTCGCACGCCCTGCTCCGGCCACCACTGGCCGGAGCCCCGCCGGCTGGACCACCCCCAGGTCCATCCGGTCCTAACCTGACCGACCCTCGCCCAAACCATGGACGCTACTGGACGCACGAAGCCTGGGAATCAGGCGCATCGCGCATGCAGATTACACACACTGCACGGTGTGAATCTTCAATCCAACGGTTCGACCCTTAAATCTCCACTTCGAACCACTACAAGCCACTCCTAGGACCACCATGAACCACCTAAAATCTAGCTAAGACCACTCAAGCAGCCCATCAACCAAAGACATGCAAAAAGGATCAAAACCGTGAGGTGCCATAAGTATACATGCATGATCATGAACATAAACTTTGAGATCTCAAGCATACACAAAATTTCCATGCATAATCTTTGTAAAAACAGTATATTATGATCTATATGGTGAGAAAAGGAAGGATATAACATGTCTTGATCGATAGGGAAGCGAAAACACGTGATACGGGAGCGGAGGACAATGGAGAAGACCACACCTTAGAGTTTCACTCCAAAACTTGCAAGAATTTGGTCACCTTGGGGAGGATGGAGGCTGAAGTTGGCTGATGAGAGGAGAGGCTAGGGTAATTTTCGAAATTAGGGAGAAGGGTTAATGAAAATTGTACAAAAAGCCCTTCTACCTTGTTTTATTTAAGGAATTAAAAGCTCATCAATATACTAGCCCATCCTCTTAATTAAAAAGGCTTAAAACATTTAAAATTCAGACTTCAAGCCTTTAATTTTCGTAATATAGGGCCTCTTAAATTAAAGAGTGTAGTAAAAGTCATAAAAATGGCCCGTATAGGCGAAAAATGGGTTCCCCTCGGTAACCGTGCATAAAATCTCATTTTCTTGGAAATTGTGCATGAAATAAAAATATTTTGCTTTAAAATATGTCTAAGTGCTAAAACATTAAAATATTTTCGATTTGGTCGTCTCCGGACTCGTCCCCGCTTACCGGTCTCAAACCGTACCGTAAAGTGACATGCACACGTAAAGCATAAAATCATCATATAATCACATATGTGACATGAAAATCTTACTAACATAAGGTTTTCCTCCTAGCCATGCATTCAATTTACGTAATTAGGATTTCTGGTTGTTACAACTCTCCCTCCCTTATAGAAATTTCATCCCCGAAATTAAGTTACGTACCGAAAAGCTCTGGGTAGCGCGTCCGCATATCGGTCTCGGTCTCCCAGGTAGCCTCATCTGCCGAGTGATTCTGCCATCGGACCTTGACCATCGGAATCCTCCGCGCTCTAAGTCTGCGCTCCTCTCGCGCTAAGATCTGCACTGGTCGCTCCTCAAAAGATAAGTCTGGTGCCAACTGAAGCGGCTCAAAATCCAGCACATGAGATGGGTTTGGGACGTACTTCCACAACATCGAAATATGAAACACGTTATGCGCTGCTGACAGACTGGGTGGTAGTGCTACACGATATGCTAACGTACCGACCCTCTCCAAGATCTCAAACGGTCCAATGAATCTCGGACTGAGCTTGCCTCTCCGGCCGAAGCACATCACGCCCTTCATAGGCGATATCCTCACAAATACATGGTCCCCTACTGCCAACTCCAGATCTCGTCGCCTACGGTCGGCATAACTCTTTTGACGACTCTGAGCTATCCTCATCCGATCTTGTATCCTGGTCACAATATCCGCTGTCTGCTGTACCATCTCTGGCCCAGTCAAAATCCTCTCGCCAACTCATCCCAATGCACGGGGGACCTACACCTCCTCCCGTACAAAGCCTCATAAGGATCCATCCCAATTGATGCCTGAAAACTGTTATTGTACGTGAATTCTACCAAGGGCAACCTAGAATCCCACGCACTCTGAAAATCTATCACGCAGGCTCGCAGTAAATCCTCTAGAATCTGGATGACCCTCTCTGACTGACCGTCTGTCTGCGGATGAAAAGCCGTACTGAACGATAGCTTGGTCCCCAATGCATCACACACAGACGTAAACCTGGAATCCCTATCTGACACAATAGAGACTGGTATGCCATGCAGCCTGACAATCTCCCTAATGTATAGCTCTGCATACTGCGTCAATGTAAAGTGGTCTTCACCGATAGAAAGTGTGCGGACTTGGTGAGTCGATCCACAATCACCCAAATTGTCGTAAAGCCTCTGGGACTCCTAGGTAAACCAACCACAAAATCCATCGTGATGTTCTCCCATTTCCACTCAGGGATCGAGAGTGGCTGTAGCAACCCTGCTGGTCTCTGGTGCTCTGCCTTGACCTGCTGACAGGTCAGACACTCTGACACAAATCTGTTGGGATCCGGATCACGCCTCCCGGCGGGGCAGCGGAAGAACAAAAAAACATGTGCCGGGAGACGATCAATAAGATAAAAATGAACACAACCATAGGGTGTTTGAAACGAATACCTTGCAGGCAACTCGTGCCTGGCTTCAACCGGAATTACAAGAACGCCGGCTCTTCACGGTAGGTGGCGGTAGATCCGTCAATCAGGTCCACGACTGGAATCGATCTCCCTCCAAGCAGCCTGCACTAGAAGGCTGAGGGATTTTATCGCCAACGGATTCTCCTCAAAAAACTAGCCGGAGCAAGTCCGGCGAGCGGCGGCAGCGGCGACTTAGCGGCGGGGACGACGCGGCGTGAGGCTTGAGGAAGAGAAGGGGGCAGCGGCCAAGAGTGCTTAGGGTTAGGGTTTGCTTAAGTGTTTGATTAATGAAGTCTAGTCTTAATTAAATAGACTAGGTGAAGGACTTGGACCGGCCCAACGGGCCCGGATCCAACGGATGAACATTCGGTTCATCCCCATCACGGCGACTTCATCGTAACTCCGATCGCCGATCAGATCGGACCGATCGACTCAGTTTCCGAAACTGAACATTATGATCTGAAAAACCATTTTTCAGAACCCCAGTGCAAAATGACCGTTTTGCCCCTCAACATCGGCAAATCACGATTTGACCTCTGTTGACCTTTTAGGAAGTCGCACTCCCAAAATCCTCTTCTTATGCTCAACACATTGAGCTGAGTATCCGTGCGGGAATCTCGAATCCAGTACTTGTGTGACCCTCAATGGTTCAGGGATACAGCTAGCCGTGGGCCCACAACCATTGTGGCTCCGGAATCATAATTCCGGACCTGCCCAACGGATCATGGTAAAAGCATCTAGAAACATCGCCCCATGATCCCCTAGGTATCAATGATAGTGCCTGAAAGAACCAGTTGGTCGTGGTTGGCGTACAGTACGGTCCTTTCAATCCATATATCCCGATCAGATCAACGACCATTGGTAAATCGAGAGTCGCTAAAGATCCGATAGCTATGCATACATCTTGGAGATCGAATAGTGACATCACGAGTGTAACTAGGTAAACACATTTACCTAAAACACTTCTAGTACTCTGGCCAGAGATTTATACACTATTATCCCCTCACATAGCATAGGATATCCATGCATGTCTGCGAGCGGTGAATCCTCGACAACGATGCATCGACTCCTACATGCATCGGGGTCTCACCCAATCCCGACGCCTTATTACCCCAAGTGAGTCGGAAAACGGGTCAAAGTGAGACGCCTATCATGTAGAGTCTCAATGACGTTTCGAGTCGTGAGGAATAATCAGTACAACCAAGACCTCGGACTTATCCACTCGACAAATGGTAACCACTTGGAAAGTCCGAACGAGGGTAGTTCGATAGATCACCAGGTCACTATCTATCTGCATGCTCAGAACATCACAATGTTCCCTACCAATGAAACATGGTACTTTGCATCGCAGATACTAGTCTCGAACTCGGGCGGCCTTATCCTCATTTTGACGGCCCAATCGACTAGGAACATGTTCAGAATAAACAGTGACTATTAGATGTGTTTCAAGATAGCAGTCATACCCACTATCACATCTAACATACACTTTAGTGTATTCTAAGTCTTTACTCAACGCAATTGTAAATCATCATACACACAATGAAAGTAAATAATGCCATATAAATAAATGCGAATATCATATATAAAGATTGTCGTATACAAGAGTCTATAAACCCACACGCCACAAGTTGGCTAGTTGGGCATCTACTCTAACAATCTCCCACTTGCCCTAAATCCAACTAATCATCAGACGCAGTCCCATTGTTTCGCGATGTTTTTCAAACAACGGTCCTGGCAAGAGCTTCGTAAGTGGATCAGCAACGTTGTCCGTAGAGGCGACTCTCTCAACTGCTATGTCACCTGTAGCCACAATATCCCGGAATATGTGGTATTTCCTCAGTATGTGTTTGGATCTTTGGTGAGACCTAGGCTCCTTTGCTTGCGCAACGGCACCCATGTTGTCGCAGTACACCGGACTGGACCAACTCCATTAGGAATGACGCCCAACTCTTGGACAAAATTCCTTATCCAAACGGCCTCCTTAGCAGCAGCTGATGCTGCGATGTACTCAGCCTCAGTGGTTGAATCTGCGATGGTGTCTTGCTTGGAACTCTTCCAAGAGACAGCACCACCATTGAGCATGAATACAAATCCAGAGGTTGATATTGAATCATCCACGTCACACTGGAAGCTAGAATCAGTGTAGCCTTCCAGTTTCAGTTCACCACCCCCATAGACCATGAACATATTCTTAGTCCTTCGCAAGTACTTAAGAATATCCTTCACAGCCTTCCAATGTAATTGGCCGTGGTTGGCCTGGTAGCGGCTCGTGACACTCAGAGCATATGCGACATCCGGTCTAGTCGAGATCATGCCATACATAATGCTACCTATAGCCGAGGCATATGGTACACGTGCCATACTCTCTATCTCCTCATCAGTCTTTGGACACATAGACTTAGATAGAGTGACCCCGTGGCACATAGGTAGGTGTCCTATCTTGGACTCTTCCATAGAGAACCTCTTAAGTATGGTATCGATGTAGGTAGATTGGGTGAGTCCGAGCATCCGTTTCGATCTATCCCGATAGATCTGTATTCCAAGAATATAGGGTGCTTCACCCATATCCTTCATCGAAAATCTACTAGACAACCATACTTTAGTTGACTGCAACATTCCTACATCATTCCCAATGAGTAGAATGTCATCAACATAAAGTACGAGGAACGTCACAGCGCTTTTAACTACCTTCTTGTAGACACATGGCTCCTCGGGATTCTTGATGAAACCAAATTCCTTAATTGTTTCATCGAATCTCAGGTTCCAACTTTGCGATGCTTGTTTGAGACCGTAGATTGATCTCTGAAGCTTGCATACCTTATGCTCGCTTCCAACGGATGTGAAACCCTCAGGCTGCGTCATATAGATCTCTTCCTTAATGTTTCCATTAAGGAACAGTTTTCACATCCATTTGCCATATCTCATAGTCGAACCATGCAGCTATGGCTAAAAAGATTCTAATTGACTTGAACATTGCGACTAGCGAGAAGGTTTCATCATAGTCAACACCTTGCCTTTGAGTGTAACCTTTTGCGACCAGTCGTGCCTTGTAGGTCATTACCTTACCATCAGGACCAAGTTTCCTCTTGTACACCCATTTACACCCAATAGGAACGATTCCTTCGGGAGGGTTAAC
>KQ988432.1:233823-244708 GCA_001598015.1 Dorcoceras hygrometricum | reverse complement strand
CACGGGCCGCAAGAGATCAGCAAGAGCGGCTGGCCAGCTTGTGGCCATCGCGTGGCTATCGGGCGCGATTAACGCGCGGCCGCGCGCGCACAATCGCGCGCGGTGGATGGGTCGCCGCTTGCGGCAGCGTTCGACGGCTTCGATCTCAAAACTTTTGTTTTCAATTCTGAAAAATTAGAAAATCAGATACAATATGGCATAATCGTATTGATCAGATCCGAAAACCATGGCTCTGATACCACTGTTGGGATCCGGATCACGCCTCCCGGCGGGGCAGCGGAAGAACAAAAAAACATGTGCTGGGAGACGATCAATACGATAAAAATGAACACAACCATAGGGTGTTTTAAACGAATACCTTGCTGGCAACTCGTGCCTGGCTCCAACCGGAATTACAAGAACACCGGCTCTTCACGGTAGGTGGCGGTAGATCCGTCAATCAGATCCACGACCGGAATCGATCTCCCTCCAATCAGCCTGCACTAGAAGGCTGAGGGATTTTATCGCCAACGGATTCTCCTCGAAAAACTAGCCGGAGCAAGTCCGGCGAGCGACGGCGCGGCGTGAGGCTTGAGGAAGAGAAGGGGGCGGCGGCCAAGAGTGCTTAGGGTTAGGGTTTGCTTAAGTGTTTGATTAATGAAGTCTAGTCTTAATTAAATAGACTAGGTGAAGGACTTGGACCGGCCCAACGGGCCTGGGTCCAACGGATGAACATTCGGTTCATCCCCATCACCACGACTTCATCGTAACTCCGATCGCCGATCAGATCGGACCGATCGACTCAATTTCCGAAACTGAACATTATGATGTGAAAAACCATTTTTCAGAACCCCAGTGCAAAATGACTGTTTTGCCCCTCAATATCGGAAAATCACGATTTGACCTCTGTTGACCTTTTAGGAAGTCGCACTCCCAAAATCCTCTTTGTATGCTCAACACATTGAGCTGAGTATCCGTGCGGGAATCTCGAATCCAGTACTTGTGTGACCGTCAATGGTTCAGGGATACAGCTAGCCGTGGGCCCACAACCATTGTGGCTCCGGAATCACAATTCCGGACCTGCCAAACGGATCATGGTAAAGCGTCTAGCAACATCGCCCCATGATCCCCTAGGTATCACTGATAGTACCTGCAAGAACCAGTTGGTCGTGGTTGGCGTACAGTACGGTCCTTTCAATCCATATATCCAGATCAGATCAACGAACATTGGTAAATCGAGAGTCGCTAAAGATCCGATAGCTATGCATACATCTTGGAGATCGAATAGTGACATCACGAGTGTAACTAGGTAAACACATTTACCTAAAACACTTCTAGTACTCTGGCCAGAGATTTATACACTATTATCCCCTCAGATAGCATAGGATATCCACGCATGTCTGCGAGCGGTGAATCCTCGACAACGATGCATCGACTCCTACATGCATCGGGGTCTCACCCAATCCCGACGCCTTATGACACCAAGTGAGTCGGCAAACGGGTCAAAGTGAGACGCCTATCATGTAGAGTCTCAATGACGTTTCAAGTCGTGAGGACTAATCAGTACAACCAAGACCTCGGACTTATCCACTCGACAAATGGTAACCACTTGGAAAGTCCGAACGAGGGTAGTTCGATAGATCACCAGGTCACTATCTATCTGCATGCTCAGAACATCACAATGTTCCCTACCAATGAAACATGGTACTTTGCATCGCAGATACTAGTCTCGAACTCGGGCGGCCTTATCCTCATTTTGACGGCCCAATCGACTAGGAACATGTTCAGAATACACAGTGACTATTAGATGTGTTTCATGATAGCCGTCATACCCACTATCACATCTAACATACACTTTAGTGTATTCTAAGTCTTTACTCAACGCAATTGTAAATCATCATACACACAATGAAAGTAAAGAATTCCATATAAATAAATGTGAATATCATATATAAAGATTGTCGTATACAAGAGTTTATAAACCCACACGCCACGAGTTGGCTAGTTGGGCATCTACTCTAACAAAATCGTCCGATATCCCTCTTAATCCCTGGCCACCAGTAAAGTGTCTGCAAATCCCTGTACATCTTCGTACTCCCTGGGTGAATGGAATACGTCGATGCATGGGCCTCTGATAAGATCTCAGCTCTCAACTTCTCAGTATTGGGTACCCACATGCGACCCCTGAAACGAGTAATCCCATCCTCGACTGTGTACAAAGATCGTCCTCTAGCCTCATCTCTCTGTCTCCACTGCTGTAACTGCTCATCCGCAGCCTGGCCGTCCTTAATCTGATCTCGAAGAGTCGGCTGAACTGTGAGCGCTGCGAGGCTAGGCGCACAGCCTCCTGAATAAAATTCCAACCCAAATCTCTGAATCTCGGTCTGTAGTGGTCGCTCAACTGATAAACATTCCATCACTGAAGTCTTCCGGCTCAAGGCGTCTGCTACCACATTAGCCTTACCCGGATGGTAGCTAATGTCACAGTCATAGTCCTTCACCAACTCTAGCCATCTGCGCTGCCTCATATTCAGCTCCTTCTGGGTGAAGAAGTACTTGAGGCTCTTATGGTCGGTGAAAATCTGACACTTCTCGCCGTACAAATAGTGTCTCCAAATCTTCAGTGCGAACACCACTACTGCAAGCTCCAGATCGTGCGTCGGATAGTTCTGCTCATAACTCTTCAGCTGTCTCGACGCATAAGCAATAACCTTACCTCCCTGCATCAGGACTGCACCCAATCCTCTCAAGGAAGCATCTGTATAAACCACAAACTCCTCGTGGTCCACTGGCATAGCTAATACTGGTGCTGAAGTAAGGGCCTCCTTCAGCTGATCAAAGCTCCTCTGACAGTCGGTGCTCCACACATACTTCGCATTCTTCTTGGTCAAGGCTGTCAAGGGCACTGAAATAGAGGAGAAGCCCTTGATGAATTTGTGATAATAACCTGCCAAGCCCAAGAAACTACGAATATCTGCCGCATTCTTTGGAATCCCCCAGTTCTGCACCGCCTCCACTTTCGATGGGTCAACAGAAATCCCATCTCTCGACACAATATGCCCCAAGAAAGCCACCTGCTCTAGCCAAAACTCGCACTTGCTGAACTTGGCGTATAACTTGTGCTCCCTAAAAGTCTGCAAAGCTGTCTTCAAGTGCTGCCTATGCTCCTCAAAGCTCCTCGAATAAATCAGGATGTCGTAAATGAACACAATGATGAACTGGTCAAGATACTACCTGAATACCCTGTTCATCAGATCCATGAAAAATCGCTGGGGCGTTCGTCAGACCAAACGGCATCACCAAGAACTCGTATGGCCGTAGCGTGTCCGAAAAGCAGTCTTGGACACGTCCTCCTCTCTAACTCTCAGCTGATGATAGCCAGATCTCAGATCAATTTTTGAGAACACTGAAGCTCCCTGCAACTGATCGAATAAGTCCTCAATCCTCGAGAGTGGATATCTGTTCTTCATGGTAACCCTGTTCAACTCCCGGTAGTCAATACACAACCTCATGCTACCATCCTTCTTCTTCACAAACAGAACTGGTGCTCCCCATGGAGAAAAACTAGGGCGAATGAACCCCTTATCCAACAACTCCTGAATCTGCTCCTTAAACTCCTTCATATCAGTAGGAGTCAATCGATACGGTGCCTTAGAGATAGGCACGGTACCCAGCATCAGTTCAATAGAAAACTCCACCTCTCTCTCCGGTGGAACTCCTGCGACATCGTCGGGGAATACATCTGTGAAATCCCTGACTACCTCCACATCAGACAACAAAGGGCCCGCTGAATCTCCTGGAGCAGTAACACTGGACAAGAACGCCTGACATCCATGCTCAACCAGCCTCCTGGCCTGTAAGAAAGATATGAATCTGGGCTTCCGCTGTCTTCTCACTGCCTCAAATAAGAAGGCCTCCTGCCCTGGCGGTCTGATAGAAACTGTCCGCCTCTGAAAGTCAATCACTGCTCCGAACTCTGTCAGCCAATCCATGCCTAGGATGAGATCGAATCCCGACATCGGCAATACCACTAAATCCGCTTGGACTGCATGATTCTGGAACATCATCATCAACCCCTGAACCACACTGGTCGTCGTCAACTCCTCTCCTGACGGAACCGTCACTGCGAGAGCCATACCCAAGCTCTCTGGTGCAATACCCATCCTCTGCATGAACGCACTCGAAATAAACGAGTGGGTCGCCCCTGAGTCTAATAATGCTAGGGTAGTAACACCAAGCACACGAATCTCGCCTGAAACGGACACAACACACAGGCACGCGCTTACAGTTAAATTAGGTCTCAACACGTAGTTCAGATGCCTACACGTATTCTAGGTTAGCTAGCCCTACTGTCCATGATCGCATAGAAGTCCTAGAAGGCATACAGTTCCACTAAGTTCAACCAGTTTATGGCATGAATCTCCTAGTAGTGTTCTACTCAGCATGCAATCTATTCACAACAAATACTAAACTCACAGATCACAGAAATGATGGAAACCTTAAAGAGAAATACCCGTAAGTAAGGTAGTGTCTGGGTCTGCCTCCTCTGTCTGCATCACGAAGACACGACCCATGGCCTGTCTCTTCTTCGGGCAATCCTTGGAAACGTGTCCCGGTTCCTTGCAATGATAGCACTTTACTGATCCTACCATGCACGGTCTGGGATGCTGCTTGTTGCATTCATTGCAGGTCTGATATCCTCCGGGCTTAGGGGCGCTGGACCCTGCTGCTGTGGCCTCTGCTGGCCTGTGGTCTATACTGCTGCTGTCCCTGCTGAGTTGGGCCCTTATAAGGCCCCTGGAATGGTTTCTTCGCTGGAGGGTGCGAATACTGGCCCCTGACGGGCGGCTGCAACTGCCTCTTCCTCTAATAGTCCTCCCTCATATCCCTCCGGCCACTCTCGGACCGGTAAGCCCTGTTCACTGCCGCCATATAGGTCTTCACGTCCGCCATGTTGACATCGTGGCGGATGTCAGGTCGCAGTCCATCAGTGAACTGCCTCAGCTTCTCACTCTCTACGGTGGCAATCGCGGGTACAAAGGGACATCCCCGCTCAAACTGCTGAACATACTCTGCAACAGATTTTTCTGCCTGCCGGAGACTCATAAACTCCCGAATCAGCTGGCTCGGGCATCCACCGTAAAGTATTTCTGAAAGAAGACCTTCTTGAACTCTCCCCACGTCAAGCTCTCCAGATGTAGTCCAACCACTGTGCCCTTCCACCAAAGAGCGGCATCTGCCTTCAGCATAAAAATCGCACAACGGACCTTTTCGGCGTCCGTCAGACCCATGAAATCATAGATAGTCTCCATGGATCGGATCCACTCCTCAGAAACGAGCGGATCTGTAGTGCCAGAAAACTCCTTAGGTCCCTGCTTGCGGAACCTCTCCGCGACGTCCTCCTCGTGCGACTTTCCGGGTCGCTCCGACTGTCTCTGCAGTAATCTGGTAATCCCGGCTAACATCTCCATGTTAGCCCTCTCAAACGGCGTCACCTGGGGTGGTGGAGGCAAGTCATCATCCTACTGTTGCTCTCTGTTGCGATGGGGAGGCATTGTTCTGGTACACCAAAACCTTATAACGTAAATCTACGTGCATGACTAGGCATCTAACCCTTAAAATATAAAGTAAAACTAAGGCAAGGGTAGACATGCAGCATACAACATAAACATAAAGCTTAAAATAAAACTCACAGACTGGCAGTACGACTTCTGAGCTCCACGCAGCAGGCTAGTACCCCACCAGAACCACCGCTCTGATACCAAGTTGAAACATACTAAACCTCTAAAAAAAATTTTTTTTTTTGAAAGCCGACGTGGTATATACATTTAATGAAAGCTATAAATAAAACCATAACATAAGCATTAAAAATAACATCTCAACATTCGTTAAAACGACTGCAAAAATCCTCAATCCACGTCTCACAAGCTAACATAAAAATCAGAGTATTCAAAAACTGTTTGTGGAAAACTGAACTTGTTTAAAACAAATAACATAAAGTAACTGAGTGGTCACGGGGTAACAGCCGCAGCGGAGCATCAGACGTCCTCACCGTCGGTCGAAGTAATCTCATCAACATCATCATGCTCACCTGCACCATATAAACCTAGTGACCCTAAAGGCCCAGCATGCTATATCCGCTAATAACAAGGTACATATCATAAAACCACATACAGGCACATAAGGATATGAATATAATTTTCATGACATGCGTGCTTAAAAGATCTTAAAACATTAAATCGTACTGTAGTCGTACATACGTCATCATAGAACATATACGTTAAGGCATAGCATAAACATAACATAGCTTAAAAAGAACATGCGAGTCGTATCCATGAAGTGAGAGCCATTAAGGTCGATTGATCAATCTAAAACCAACGTACGTGGCGGTGTGGTTCCCCCGACCTTACCTCGGGATCCCTATATGTCACACCTCTATGCTGCCACTTCACCCCGATGTCACACGAGGATCCATAAGCTCATTATCATTATACATTAATAGGGGATCCCCGGGCCCGGCTACCCAGCTAAAATAGCTTAAAAAGAACATGCGAGTCGTATCCATGAAGTGAGAGCCATTAAGGTCGATTGATCAATCTAAAACCAACGTACGTGGCGGTGTGGTTCCCCCGACCTTACCTCGGGATCCCTATATGTCACACCTCTATGCTGCCACTTCACCCCGATGTCACACGAGGATCCATAAGCTCATTATCATTATACATTAATAGGGGATCCCCGGGCCCGGCTACCCAGCTAACTCCCATCATTACTTTGCCCCACAACACTTCAATCCCTCAAAAATATTTTCATTCATGCCTTAACATAATTTAAACTTTCATGATGCATGCGTTTCATAAAAAATCATGCGACTTAAATTCTTGGCCCATTAATATATATTTAATTTCCTTAAAACATTTCATAAATCAATACATAGCATAATACGTTTATTGTTAAATATATATTCATGGGCCTATGCATTATTTCCCTCGGTCCGGTCAAGGACTGGCTCAAGTGACTGGCCCACTAACTCTAAACCCAGATCCTCAACTTAACTTAAAATCATACTAAGTCCAACTCATAATAGCCCAACAACTAAGACAAACCCTTTTTAAAATCATTTGAAGGCATCGGCCCAACATCGTTAAAATAGGCTTAAAACTCATTAAAATAAATATCGGCCCAAATCCACTAATTTGGCTAAAAACCAATTTAATTAAAAATTCCAGCAACTTAAAAATATATTTTGACTTAAAATCGTTGACCCGACGTCATTTGACCAAAAACTAAATCTTAACTTAAAAAGTCGACTTGACCCGATAAAAATGACTCGGTCTTTAAAAAAATAAAATAACTCGGCCCAAAATAAAATAACTCGGACCGAACTTAAAATATTTGACTCGAGACTCGATGAACCACTCCGGTCCAACTGAACCAGCCGGTTCAACCGAACCGAACCAGCCCAAAACCCTAACTCCACAAAAACAAACAATGTGCCACACACCCAGCGACATGCCGCCGACAGCTGCTTCGCACGCCCTGCTCCGGCCACCACTGGCCGGAGCCCCTCCAGATGGACCACCCCCAGGTCCAGCCGGTCCTAACCTGACCGACCCTTGCCCAAACCATGGACGCTACTGGACGCACAAAGCCTCGGAATCAGGCGCATCGTGCATGCAGATTACACACATTGCACGGTGTGAATCTTCAAGCCAATGGTTCGACCCTTAAATCTCCACTTAGAACCACTACAAGCCACTCCTAGGACCACCATGAACCACCTAACATCGAGCTAAGACCACTCAAGCAGCCCATCAACCGAATCCATGCAAAAAGGATCAAAACCGTGAGGTGCCATATGTATACATGCATGATCATGAACATGAACTTTGAGATCTGAAGCATACACGAAATTTCCATGCATAATCTTTGTAAAAACAGTATATTATGATCTATATGGTGAGAAAAGGAAGGATATAACATGTCTTGATCGATAGGGAAGCAAAAACACGTGATACCGGAGCGGAGGACAATGGAGAAGACCACACCTTAGAGTTTCACTCCAAAACTTGCAAGAATTCGGTCACCTTGGGGAGGATGGAGGATGAAGTTGGCTGATGAGAGGAGAGGCTAGGGTAATTTTCGAAATTAGGGAGAAGGGTTAATGAAAATTGTACAAAAAGCCCTTCTACCTTGTTTTATTTAAGGAATTAAAAGCCCATCAATAAACTAGCCCATCCTCTTAATTAAAAAGGCTTAAAACATTTGAAATTCAGACTTCAAGCCTTTAATTTTCGTAATATAGGGCCTCTTAAATTAAAAAGTGTAGTAAAAGTCATAAAAATGGCCCGTATAGGCGAAAAACGGGTTCCCCTCGGTAACCGTGCTTAAAATCTCATTTTCTTGGAAATTGTGCATGAAATAAAAATATTTTGCTTTAAAATATGTCTAAGTGCTAAAACATTAAAATATTTTCGATTTGGTCGTCTCCGGACTCGTCCCCGCTTACCGGTCTCAAACCGTACCGTAAAGTGACATGCACACGTAAAGCATAAAATCATCATATAATCACATACGTGACATGCAAATCATACTAACATAAGGTTTTCCTCCTATTCATGCATTCAATTCACGTAATTAGGATTTCTGGGCGTTACATCTTCGGCTGAGTTTAGTGACCCTCTTGCTTAGGAAGGAGGCAGAGCGCTGGTGGCGAGGCGCTTCGAGTACCTTGTTGGAGACCGGCGTTGGGATATCTTGGGGCAGTTTTTGTGAGACCTTCCGGAAGGAGTATGTACCCGAGTCGTATGTGAACGCCCGTGAGCGGGAGTTCGATCATTTGGAGCAGGGCTCCATGACGGTGAGGGAGTATGCACGTACGTTCTCTTCTTTGTTGGCGTATGTTCCGCACATTTCTGGCCGGGAGAGGGACAAGAGGACCAGATTTCTGGAGGGCTTGAATGAGGAACTATATCAGATGGTGCTCACCAGCAAACCCAAGACATATGATGAGGTAGTTGATAGTGCCATTGATATTGAGGAGGGCTTGCGGAGTCGTCGTGCTAGTAGGCAGCAGGTGGCTCAGGGTGGTCGTTCCACTGGTCAGGGGGCACAGTCTTCTCAGGCGTCCCAGTCAGCCCATCAGCCCCAGCAGCAGCATCAGCAGCAGGTGGCTCAGCAGTCTGGCTGTCAGAGGTTCCGACCCCACGGTCAGCAGTTCAATAAGAAGTTGGGTTCTGGCTCTTCTGGTTCAGGCAGCTCGAGTAGCAGTGGTTCTCGGGCTGAGTTCTGTGGTTTTTGCGGTGGGAAGCATCCTTCTACCCAGTGTGTTGGTGTGCAGGGTTCCTGCAACCTTTGTGTTCAGTACGGGCATTTTGCTAGAGTGTGTCCGTCAGCTGGATCACAGCAGACCGCGGCCCAGCCACAGGGTCGTGGAGGTCAGTCTAGGGTCGTTCCCCTCAGTTTCAGCCGCCCAGGATTGGTGAGACTCAGTTCAGGCCGTTCCAGCATCCTGGTCCGTCGCGATTGGGACAGTCGTCTCAGCCTTTTTACTCGGGACCTCAGCATGCTCAGGCCAACATCATCACTAGGGAGCAGGCCGAGGAGACGCCGAGTCGGGTGATCGCAGGTACTTGTCTTGTTTTTGATATTCCTGCGCGTGTGTTGTTTGACACCGGTGCATCGCATTCTTCATTTCTGATTCGTTTGATATTGAGCATGGTCTGTGTACCATCCCTTTGCGCGATGTTGTTTCTGTTTCTATCCCTGGCGGTGGGAGCCTGTTTTCCCAGGAGGTTTTGTTAGATGGCGTGTTGCGGTTTGGTGAGCTTGTGTTGTTGGCAAATTTGATTCGTCTGATGTTGTGGGATTTCGATTGTATTGTTGGGATGGACGTGTTGTCCAATTATAGGGCCTCCGTGGATTGGTTCCATGGGATTGTTCATTTTAGGCCTTTGTCTGGCGAGAAGTGGGACTTCTACGGCCAGGATTCTCGATCGAAGATCCCGTTAGTCTCAGCGATGGAGATGTTCAGTTTGTTGTCCTTAGGGAATGCTGGTTTTATGATCTACGCTTTGGATGCGTCTTCTTCTTCTCGTGTGCAGCTTAGCGACGTTCCCGTGGTGCGACATTTTCCCGATGTATTCCCGGAGGAGATTCCTGGTTTTTCTCCGAGGTGGGAGATTGACTTCAGCATTGAGCTGGTGCCTGGCACAGCTCCGATTTCTCGTGCCCCGTATCGTTTGGCGCCTGCAGAGTTGAGAGAACTCAAGGTGCAGTTGGACGATTTGCTGGAGAAGGGTTTCATCCGACCTAGTATGTCACCGTGGGGAGCGCCCATTTTATTTGTGAAGAAGAAGGATGTCTCAATGCAGATGTGCATTGACTTTCACCAGCTGAACAAAGCGACAGTGAAGAACAAGTACCCGTTGCCGAGAATCGATGATCTGTTTGATCAGTTGCAAGGTTTTGCGGTGTATTCGAAGATTGACTTGAGTTCCGATTATCATCAGCTGAGAGTGAGAGATCAAGATGTCTCAAAAACTACTTTTCGTACGATGTACGGACACTTCGAGTTTCTGGTTATGCCGTTTGGGTTGACCAACGTGCCTGCAGTCTTTATGGATATGATGAACCGGATTTTCAGAGAGTTCATAGATCAGTTCGTGATAGTGTTCATTGACGACATTTTGGTATATTCGAAGACTCCTTTGGAGCATAAGGAGCATTTGCGAATTATCCTTCAGACGTTGAGAGACCAGCAGCTGTATGCTAAATTCTCCAAGTGCGAGTTTTGGCTGGATCGCTTCGTTTTCTTGGGTCATGTTATTTCAGCCGAGGGGATTTCTGTGGATCCCAGTAAGGTTGATGCTGTTTTGAACTGGGAGCGTCCCAGGAATGTGTCGGA
>KQ988432.1:203222-233405 GCA_001598015.1 Dorcoceras hygrometricum | reverse complement strand
TGGGTTCGTTGCTCGATGTTTGAACTGTCAGATGGTAAAGGCCGAGAGGATGAGACCTGGTGGTCTGTTGCAGAGTTTGGAAGTGCCCCAATGGAATTGGGAGCACATAGAGATGGATTTCGTGACGCATCTGCCTCGTTCCAGCAGAGGATGCGATGCAATTTGGGTGGTTATCGACCGGTTGTCGAAGTCTGCACATTTTATTCCCTACGGTATGACCTTTTCTCTGAAGAAAATGGCAAAACTGTACGTTGATTTTGTGGTTAGACTTCACGGTGTGCCTGTTTCGATCGTCTCAGACCGAGATCCAAGGTTTACTTCCAGGTTTTGGAAGAGTTTGCAAGCAGCTTTGGGTAACAGATTGGCTATGAGTACAGCTTATCACCCCCAGACAGATGGCCAATCTGAGTGAACTATCCAGACGTTGGAGGATATGTTACGAGATGTTGTGTTGGATTTTGGAGGTAGCTGGCAAGACGCGTTGTCTTTAGTAGAGTTTTCCTATAATAATAGCTATCAGGTGACTATTGGCATGGCGCCGTTTGAGGCTTTGTACGGCAGGAAGTGCAGATCGCCAGTATGTTGGGAAGAAGTGGGGGAGAAGCAGCTATCTGCCCCAGACTTTGTGCAGCAAATGAAGGATCATGTTGATCTAATTCGACAGCGGATGAAAGCTGCCCAGGATCGCCAAGACAGTTATGCGAATAAGAGGCATCGACCTCTCGAGTTTCAGGTTGGTGATCAGGTGTTCCTTAAAGTTTCTCCGTTTCGTAGTGTCATGCGCTTTGGACACAAGGGAAAGTTAGCCCCTCGTTACGTCGGACCGTATGAGATCGTTGAGAGGATTGGCCTTTTAGCGTATCGGCTGTTGTTGCCTCCGGAATTATCTTCTCTACATGATGTCTTTCATGTTTCCATGTTGAGGAAGTACGAGCCAGATCCGTCTCATGTGCTGAGAACTGACGAGGTTGAGCTAGATCAGACGTTGAGTTCTCAGGAATATCCCTTGCAGATCCTTGGCAGAAAAGAGAAACAATTGAGGAATAAGACCATTCCGTTGGTGATGGTGCAATGGAGCAAGCATGGTAGGGAAGAAGCTACTTGGGAGCTGGAGGAAAAGATGCAGCGCGAGTGGCCGCATCTGTTTGAGTAGCTGCTGTGCTAGATTTCCAGTAGTTAGTAGCTTTTGGTTGTTATTTTCCCTAGTTGCTGTTAGTTGCTTGCTCAGTTATCTTGAACTCTTGGCCTGTGTTAGGCGGATTTTTGTTTTGATTTTCTGTTGCTGTGTTGTTTTCCGTAATTGTTGTGTGTGAAGGGAAGAAGCTACTTGGGAGCTGGAGGAAAAGATGCAGCGCGAGTGGCCGCATCTGTTTGAGTAGCTGCTGTGCTAGATTTCCAGTAGTTAGTAGCTTTTGGTTGTTATTTTCCCTAGTTGCTGTTAGTTGCTTGCTCAGTTATCTTGAACTCTTGGCCTGTGTTAGGCGGATTTTTGTTTTGATTTTCTGTTGCTGTGTTGTTTTCCGTAATTGTTGTGTGTGATTTCAAGGATGAAATCCTTTTTAGTGGGGGAGAAATGTGAGACCTGGAATTTTAATAAAGATTAATTGTTGGATTACTCGAGTTTTTGAAAAATTCTGGGTGTTCGGAATTCTTTTTTTGAGGTTTCGTTTGCATTTTCGGGTCAGAAATCTCATTTAGAACAATTCTGGAGGTTTTCGATTTTTGAGTTTTGGAAGAGAAATCTGTTTGTGAGAAACCTGTTTGGAATGGTGATATCTGTTAGCAACGAGTTCCTGTAGTGAGTGCAACACGCCGTCGTTTAGCCTTTGGTGAAATCTGTCAGCAGTTGGCTTTTTGGCGTTGTGTTGTGTTGAGAAGCAGCAGCAACGCTGACGTGTATTCCAAATTGTTGGTTTGGTTTATCAACTGTCGACAGATATGATGACGTATTATATGCGACGTCGTTTGATTTAGTTGTTACGACGCCGTATTGTTCTAGCGCTAGCGATCGCTGTTGCGGGTGTTTAGTTCATCAGATATGATGACGTGGGTTGCGCGACGTCGTTTTGGCTTGGTATGGACTCTGTTGTAGCGTAGCGCTTTGATCAGATTTGGTGACGTGTCGGGAGTGACGTCGTTTTGATTAGCGCTCGTTGCCTTTGCATTTCGGTTGCTGGTGTGAGCTTTGCACTGTTGAAGAAGCTGTTGGATATTTCTTCATCAGCTTTGCACTGTTCCCGTTGCTGTCAGCAGCTTGCGATTTCTGTTAGTCTCTTGGGAATCTGTTAGTGTTGGTGGATTTTATATCAGTTTTCTCGCGTGTATATAAGCAGCAAGGCTTGGTCTTTGTTCCATACTTAGCGATATTTTCTCCCGATTGTCGACTTACCTCTCGAACCCTAGAGCACTGTTTACTGTGAGTTTCTCCGGCGAATTCCCGTCGATTCCGGCCACCGTTTGTCACGTTTGAGGTAGCGTTGGACTCCTCTCTTGAAGCTCTTTCGATTGATGGAGGCTGTAGTGGACTGGAGCGAAACCTCGAAGCTACTGTCTTTCTGCCATGTGGTTGTGCGTTCAGGTAGCCTTTCGAATTTGTGATGAGATCTTGTTCCTAACCTTGAATTGAGCTTCCTGTTAAGTTGTATTAGGGTGTTAGTTGCTGGTTGAGCGTAGGACTCCCAGCCGTGACTTTCTGTAGTTGGCCGTGAGCTTTTGTTGATATTTCCCCTGTATCTTGCGGGATCGTTGCACAGAAAGTGAGGTACGGATTTTGAGCTTGTGATAGCTTGGAAGTTGCGTGAGATATAATGTGAGGCTATTGGGATGTTTTAGTGAACATGGGTGTATATTGCTTGCTGTGCATCGGTGTTTATGCTAGCTGTTTTATGTGAATTGCGTACACTTATTTGTTCACGCGTATTTCATATCCCTCGTGTATTGTATCATGCAGCCTTGTATCTTGTTGTATTGTTGTTGTTTGATTCTTACCAGGATGCGAGGGCGAGCGGCGATACCGCACTCTCATCTCCCTGCTGGGTTTGTTAGCCACCTTGCGCCGAGTGGTTAACTACCACAGTTCATGGGCGAGGCAACAGCAGGTCGAGTTTGATGCATCTGGTATTCGGGTGTAGTGTCAAGGCGAGTGGCTCATTACCACACTTTGAACACACCCCGTGGCCACTGATTTTTGCAGATCTCGTGGAGCTATGTTTGAGTTCCTTGGCTCTCTTTTCGGTTGAATCCTTCAGTTGTTATCCGGTGTCTCATGCATAGCATCTGTATTTTATCTTATGCTTTTCTTTAGCTGTTTCAGTTGCTCTCCGTACTAGGGTTTGATCCCGTGTCACTCTGGGGCTTGGTTGTTTTCCTTAACTGTTTTGTTGTTCAGGTTATCCAGCTGGTCGTGGAGCTGACCCAGCTAGAGGTGCCCCAGGAGGTGGTTAGAGTATCCCAGTGGCATATAGCATATTTATATGTATCAGTATTGTTAGCCAGGGTATGCCCTATGCTTTTGTTGTAGTCTGTTATATCCGGTTGTGGTTGTTACCAGGTGTCTGATACATGTTATGCTGTATTGGTTGTTGTGGGCGTGTAGCCTTGTTTTGTTGGTTGTTGTTAAACTGGGATTACTTTGAGTATCGTACTATTTTTAATTATATCGTTTTAAACCGTCAGGCCAAAAGAAAAAAAAATTTACCCGCTTTTTCATAGCTTCCGCTTGTGTTTGCGTGATTTAACTCTATTGTGAGCACGAGGCCTGACATTTTTTATATCAGAGCTTAAGCTGGGGTAAGCTCAATTTCCTTGATCACACTTGAGTCTAGGCACAGTGTCGTGTGTTGCATGTGCTTGACCTATGTGATTATGTGATATATATTGTTGCGATATCTATGCTGTATCTGTTTTGTGTTGCTTATCCTGTTGAGTGTACTCGTAGATGTCGCCTAGACATCGTGGTAGAGGTAGGGGGCAGTTTGAGGAATCGGCAGGATATAACGAGGATCAGCGTAGTGCTCGTAGTCGTAGCCGTGTTGGGCACGATGAGGAGGAGGAAGTTGGTGACTTGCTTGCTCCTGTGGAGCGGATGGATGTTGTTATAGCGAGGTTTCAGCGGATGAACCCTCCGGTCTTTAATGGTGACGAGTCCAGTGAGGATGCAGACCCGTGGCTCCGGAACATTATTGGTCTTTTCGATTGGGTTCAGTATGATGATGATCTTCGACTGAGTTTAGTGACCCTCTTGCTTAGGAAGGCGGCAGAGCGCTGGTGACGAGGCGCTTCGAATACCTTGTTGGAGACCGGCGTTGGGATCTCTTGGGGCAGTTTTTGCGAGACCTTCCGGCAGGAGTATTTACCCGAGTCGTATCTGAACGCCCGTGAGCGGGAGTTCGATCATTTGGAGCAGGGCTCCATGACGGTGAGGGAGTATGCACGTACGTTCTCTTCTTTGTTGGCGTATGTTCCGCACGTTTCTGGCCGGGAGAGGGCCAAGAGGACCAGATTTCTGGAGGGCTTGAATGAGGAACTATAGCAAATGGTGCTGACCAGCAAACCAAAGACGTATGCTGAGGCAGTTGATAGTGCCATTGATATTGAGGAGGGTTTGCGGAGTCGTCGTGCTCGTAGGCAGCAGGTGGCTCAGGGTAGTCGTTCCACTGGTCAGGGGGCGCAGTCATCTCAGGCGTCCCAGTCATCCCATCAGCCCCAGCATCAGCAGCAGGTGGATCAGCAGTCTGGCCGTCAGAGGTTTCGACCCCGCGGTCAGCAGTTCAAGAAGAAGTCGAGTTCTGGTTCTTCTTGTTCAGACAGCTCGAGTAGTAGTGGTTCTCGGGCTGAGTTCTGTGGTTTTTGCGGTGGGAAGCATCCTTCTACCCAGTGTGTTGGTGTGCAGGGTTCCTGCAACCTTTGTGGTCAGTACGGGCATTTTGCTAGAGTGTGTCCGTCAGCTAGATCACAGCAGACCGCGGCCCAGCCACAGGATCGTGGAGGTCAGTCTAGGGGTCGTTCCCCTCAGTTTCAGCCACCCAGGATTGGTGAGACTTAGTTCAGGCCGTTCCAGCAGCCTGGTCTGTCGTGATTCGCACAGTCGTCTCAGTCTTTTTACTCTGGACCTCAGCATGCTCAGACCAACGTCATCACTAGGGATCAGGCCGAGGAGACGCCGAGTCGGGTGATCGCAGGTACTTGTCTTGTTTTTGATATTCCTGCGCGTGTGTTGTTTGATACCGGTGCATCGCATTCTTTCATTCGTTCCAGCAGCCTGGTCTGTCGTGATTCGCACAGTCGTCTCAGTCGTTTTTACTCTGGACCTCAGCATGCTCAGACCAACGTCATCACTAGGGATCAGGCCGAGGAGACGCCGAGTCGGGTGATCGCAGGTACTTGTCTTGTTTTTGATATTCCTGCGCGTGTGTTGTTTGATACCGGTGCATCGCATTCTTTCATTTCTGATTCGTTTGTTATTGAGCATGGTATGTGTACCATCCCTTTGCGCGATGCTGTTTCTGTTTCTACCCCTGGCGGTGTGAGCCTATTTTCCCAGGAGTTTTTGTTAGATGGCGTGTTGCGGTTTGGTGAGCATGTGTTGTTGGAAAATTTGATTCGTCTGATGTGGTGTGATTTCGATTGTATTGTTGGGATGGACGTGTTGTCCAATTATAGGGCCTCCGTGGACTGTTTCCATGGGATTGTTCGTTTTAGGCCTTTGTTTGGCGAGAACTGGGACTTCTACGGCCAGGATTCTCGATCAAAGATTCCGTTAGTCTCAGCGATGGAGATGTTCAGTTTGTTGTCCTTAGGGAATGCTGGTTTTATGATCTACGCTTTGGATTCATCTTCTTCTCCTCGTGTGCAGCTTAGCGACGTTCCCGTGGTGCGACATTTTCCCGATGTGTTCCCGGAGGAGATTCCTGGTTTTCCTCCGAGGCGGGAGATTGACTTCAGCATTGAGCTGGTGCCTGGAACAGCTCCGATTTCTCGTGCCCCGTATCCTTTGGCGCCTGCAGAGTTGAGAGAACTCATGGTGCAGTTGGACGATTTGCTGGAGAAGGGTTTCATCCAACCTAGTATGTCGCCGTGGGGAGCGCCCATTTTATCTGTGAAGAAGAAGGATGGCTCAATGCAGATGTGCATTGACTTTCGCCAGCTGAACAAAGTGACAGTGAAGAACAAGTACCCATTGCCGAGAATCGATGATCTGTTTGATCAGTTGCAAGGTTCTGTGGTGTATTCGAAGATTGACTTGCGTTTCGGGTATCATCAGCTGAGAGTGAGAGATCAAGATGTCGCAAAAACTCCTTTTCGTACGATGTATGGACACTTCGAGTTTCTGGTTATGCCATTTGGGTTGACCAATGGGCCTGCAGTCTTTATGGATCTGATGAACCGGATTTTCAGAGAGTTCATAGATCAGTTCGTGATAGTGTTCATTGACGACATTTTGGTATATTCGAAGACTCCTTTGGAGCATAAGGAGCATTTGCGAATTGTCCTTCAGACGTTGAGAGACCAGCAGCTGTATGCTAAATTCTCCAAGTGCGAGTTTTGGCTGGATCGCGTCGTTTTCTTGGGTCATGTTATTTCAGCCGAGGGGATTTCTGTGGATCCCAGCAAGGTTGATGATGTGTTGAACTTGGAGCGTCCCAGGAATATATCCTAGATTCGCAGTTTCTTGGGTGTGGCTGGCTATTATCGTCGTTTCATCGAAGGATTTTCTAGCATAGCAAAGCCGATGACTCAATTGACACATAAGGACAAGCGTTTTGTATGGACTGAGCAATGTGAGAATGTGTTTCAATTGCTCAAGGAGAAGTTGACTACTGCACCTCTGTTGGCTCTGCCGTCCGGATCAGGTGGTTTCGTTGTTTGTTCTGACGCTTCGCTCAATGGATTGGGCTGTGTTTTGATGCAGAATGTTCGAGTCATTGCGTATGCCTCACGGCAGTTGAAACCGCATGAGACTCGTTATCCAGTCCATGATTTGGAGCTTGCAGCGGTGGTTTTTGCGCTGAAGATCTGGCGTCATTACCTGTATCAATTTGTGGTGTACTCGGACCACAAAAGTTTGCAGTATCTGTTTTCGCAGCCCGATTTGAATATGAGACAGCGTCGTTGGATGGAGCTGCTAAAGGACTTTGATTGTGAGATTAAGTATCAGCCTGAGAAGTCGAACGTAGTGGCCGATGCTTTGAGCAGGAAGGCTAGTGAGATGCTTGCTTCGTTGAATATCTCTAAGGATCAGGAGAATCTTAATACTATGGGTTGGAGATTTTATCCGGCGGATGATTGCGTTGTGGTTTCTTCTTTTCAAGTGGAGTCGTAGATTGTTTCTAGTATTCGAGTCAGCTCAAAGGACTGATCCTTCCATCCACGAGTTGAAGTTAAAGGTCAGGGCTGGAGAACTTGAAGATTATCTGTTCTCTGATGGTTGCTTGAGGTTTTTTGGCTAGGCTGGTTGATTAAGTATCAGCCTGAGAAGTCGAACGTAGTGGCCGATGCTTTGAGCAGGAAGGCTAGTGAGATGCTTGCTTCGTTGAATATCTCTAAGGATCAGGAGAATCTTAATACTATGGGTTGGAGAGTTTTATCCGGCGGATGATTGCGTTGTGGTTTCTTCGTTTTCAAGTGGAGTCGTAGATTGTTTCTAGTATTCGAGCAGCTCAAAGGACTGATCCTTCCATCCACGAGTTGAAGTTAAAGGTCAGGGCTGGAGAACTTGAAGATTATTCTGTTTCTTCTGATGGTTGCTTGAGGTTTTTTGGCAGGCTGGTTGTGCCTAAAGTCATTGATTTGAAGGAGGAGATCCTTCGGGAAGCGCACTGCAGCAGACATAGTATTCATCCTGGTGCACGGAAGATGTACCATGCATTGAAGCCGCACTTTTGGTGGGCTGGCCTAAAGAGCGACGTTGCTGGGTTCGTTGCTCAATGTTTGAACTGTCAGATGGTAAAGGCCGAGAGGATGAGACCTGGTGGTCTGTTGCAGAGTTTGGAAGTGCCCCAATGGAATTGGGAGCACATAGGTGACGCATCTGCCTCGTACCAGCAGAGGATGCGATATAATTTGGGTGGTTATCGACCGGTTGTCGAAGTCAGCACATTTTATTCCCTACAGGTATGACCTTTTCTCTGAAGAAAATGGAAAAACTGTACGTTGATTTCGTGGTTAGACTTCACGGTGTGCCTGTTTCGATCGTCTCAGACCGAGATCCAAGGTTTACTTCCAGGTTTTGGAAGATTTTGCAAGCAGCTTTGGGTAACAGATTGGCTATATGTACAGCTTATCACCCCCAGACAGATGGCCAATCTGAGTGAACTATCCAGACGTTGGAGGATATGTTACGAGATGTTGTGTTGGATTTCGGAGGTAGCTGGCAAGACGCGTTGTCTTTAGTCTGGTTTTCCTATAATAACATCTATCAGGTGACGATTGGCATGGCGCCGTTTGAGGCTTTGTACGGCAGGAAGTGCAGATCGCCAGTATGTTGGGAAGAAGTGGGGGAGAAGCAGCTATCTGCCCCAGACTTTGTGCATCAAATGAAGGATCATGTTGATCTATTTCGACAGCGGATGAAAGCTGCCCAGGATCGCCAAGCCAATTATGCGAATAAGAGGCGTCGACCTCTCGAGTTTCAGGTTGGTGATCAGGTGTTCCTTAAATTTTCTCCGTTTCGCAGTGTCATGCGCTTTGGTCACAATGGAAAGTTAGCCCCTCGTTACGTCGGACCATATGAGATCGTTGAGAGGATTGGCCCTTTAGCGTATCGGCTGTTGTTGCCTCCGGAATTATCTTCTCTACATGATGTCTTTCATGTTTTCATGTTGAGGAAGTACGAACCAGATCTGTCTCATGTGCTGAGAACTGACTAGGTTGAGCTAGATCAGACGTTGAGTTATCAGGAATATCCCTTGCAGAACTTGGCAGAAAAGAGAAACAATTGAGGAATAAGACCATTCCTTTGGTGATGGTGCAATGGAGCAAGCATGGTAGGGAAGAAGCTACTTGGGAGCTGGAGGAAAAGATGCAGCGCAAGTGGCCGCATCTATTTGAGTAGCTTTTGTGCTATATTTCCAGTAGTTAGTAGCTTTTGGTTGTTATTTTCCCTAGTTGTTGTTAGAGACCATTCCTTTGGTGATGGTGCAATGGAGCAAGCATGGTAGGGAAGAAGCTACTTGGGAGCTGGAGGAAAAGATGCAGCGCAAGTGGCCGCATCTATTTGAGTAGCTTTTGTGCTATATTTCCAGTAGTTAGTAGCTTTTGGTTGTTATTTTCCCTAGTTGTTGTTAGTTGCTTGCTCAGTTATCTTGAACACTTGGCCTGTGTTAGGCGGATTTTTGTTTTGATTTTCTGTTGCTGTGTTGTTTTCCGGAATTGTTGTGTGTGATTTCAAGGACGAAATCCTTTTTAGTGGGGGAGAAGTGTGAGACCTGGAATTGTAATAAAGATTAATTGTTGGATTAATCGAGTTTTTGAAGAATTCTGGGTGTTCGGAATTCTTTTTTTGAGGTTTCGTTTGCATTTTCGAGTCAGAAATCTCATTTAGAACAATTCTGGAGGTTTTCGTATTTTTCAGTTTTGGAAGAGAAATCTGTTTGTGAGAAACCTGTTTGGAATGGTGATATCTGTTAGAAGCGAGTTCCTGTAGCGATTGCAAAACTCCGTCGTTTAGCGTTTGGTGAAATCTGTCAGCAGTTGGCTTTTTGGCGTTGTGTTGTGTTGAGAAGCAGCAGCAACGGTGACGTGTATTCCAGTTGTTGGTTTGGTTGATCAGCTGTCGACAGATATGATGACGTATTCTATGCGACGTTGTTTGATTTAGTTGTTACGACGCCGTATTGTTCTGGCGCTAGCGATCGCTGTTGCGGGTGTTTAGTTCATCAGATATGATGACGTGGGTTGCGCGAAGTTGTTTTGGCTTGGTATGGACTCTGTTGTAGCGTAGCGCTTTGATCAGATTTGGTGACGTGTCGGGAGCGACGACGTTTTGATTAGCGCTCGTTGCCTTTGCGTTTCGGTTGCTGGTGTGAGCTTTGCACTGTTGAAGAAGCTGTTGGATATTTCTTCATCAGCTTTGCACTTTTCCCGTTGCTGTCAGCAGCTTGCGATTTCTGTTAGTGTCTTGGGAATCTATTAGTGTCGGTGGATTTTATATCAGTTTTCTCGCGTGTATATAAGCAGCAAGGCTTGGTCTTTGTTCCATACTTAGCGATATTTTCAACCGATTGTCGACTTACCTCTCGAACCCTAGAGCACTGTTTACCGTGAGTTTCTCCGGCGAATTCCCGTCGATTCCAGCCACTGTTTGTCACGTTTGAGGTAGCGTTGGACTCCTCTCTTGAAGCTCTTTCGATTGATGGAGGCTGTAGTGGACTGGAGCGAAACCTCGAAGCTACTGTCTTTCTGCCATGTGGTTGTGCGTTCAGGTAGCCTTTCGAATTTGTGATGAGATCTTGTTCCTATCCTTGAATTGAGCTTCCTGTTAAGTTGTATTAGGGTGTTAATTGTTGGTTGAGCGTAGGACTCCCAGCCGTGACTTTCTGAAGTTGGCCGTGAGCTTTTGTTGATATTTCCCCTGTATCTTGCATGTGTTCAGCAGGTCAGGATCAGATTTCACGGGCCTTGAATTGTGGTAATCGTTGCACAGAAAGTGAGGTACGGATTTTGAGCTTGTGATAGCTTGGAAGTTGCGTGAGATATAATTTGAGGCTGCTGGGATGTTTTGGTGAACATGGCTGTGTATTGCTTGCTGTGCATCGGTGTTTATGCTAGCTGTTTTATGTGAATTGCGTACACGCATTTGTTCACGCATATTTCAGATCCCTCGTGTATTGTATCATGAAGCCTTGTATCTTGTTGTATTGTTGTTGTTTGATTCTTACCAGGATGCGAGGGCGAGCTGCGATACCGCACTCTCATCTCCCTGCTGGGTTTGTTAGCCACCATGCGCCGAGTGGTTAACTACCACAGTTCATGGGCGAGGCAACAGCAGGTCGATTTGTTTGATGCATCTGGTATTCTGGTTTAGTGTCAAGGCGAGTGGCTCATTACCACACTTTGAACACACCCCGTGGCCACTGATTTTTGCAGATCTCGTGGAGCTATGTTTGAGTTCCTTGGCTCCCTTTTCGGTTGAAGCCTTCAGCTGTTATCCGGTGTCTCATGCATAGCATCTGCATTTTATCTTATGCTTTTTTTAGCTGTTTCAGTTGCTCTCCGTACTGGGGTTTGACCACATGTCCCTCTGGGGCTTGGTTGTTTTCCTTGCCTGTTTTGTTGTTCAGGTTATCCAGCTGTTCATGGAGCTGACCCAGCTAGAGGTGCCCCAGGAGGTGGTTAGAGTATCCCAGTGGCATATAGCATATTTATATATATCAGTATTGTTAGCCAGGGGATGCCCTGTGCTTTTGTTGTAGTCTGTTATATCCGGTTGTGGTTGTAACCAGGTGTCTGATACATGTTATGCTGTATTGGTTGTTGTGGGCGTGTAGCCTTGTTTTGTTGGTTGTTGTTAAACTGGGATTACTTTGAGTATCGTACTATTTTTAATTATATCGTTTTAAACCGTCAGGCCAAAAAGCAAAAAAATTTTACCCGCTTTTTCATAGCTTCCGCTTGTGTTTGCGTGATTTAACTCTGTTGTGAGCACGAGGCCTGACATCTGTTGGTGGCGTAGGAGTAATACGCTGTCGTTTCGTAGAATCAGACGTAGCGCATTTCAGATTTCTACTGTAGCGAGTGAGTGATGCGTCGTCGTTTCGCTTTTCAATAGTTGTGTTTGAAGAGGTATCTGCTGGCAGCAAGTGCGCGGGCGCGAGATTTAATGAGAACGCGACACGTGTTGGTCAACCTTTTTGGCGTTGACTGCTGTTGGCAGCGTTGATCAGCAGTTGCATTGTGAGGGATGTGTTTACGTTGAGTAACCAGTTGCTGTTGAGAGGCGACGTCATTTTGATAATTTGAAACGCAGCGTTTTGGTTTAACTCTTTTTGTCTGCTGTTGACAGCGAGTTCCTGTTGCGGGCGTTTAGTTCAGCAGATATGATGACGTGTCCTGTACATCGTCGTTTTGAGTTTTTTAGCACGACCAGCTGCTGGTTGTTTTGCAAGGAATCTGTTATCAGATGTTGTAGCACCACGGCGTCGTTTTGATTAGTTGATGCGGCGTCGTCGTTCCTTTGTGAATGCATCGTCTGATGGTTGCTGCTTGTTTCTGTTGAGAGCAAACGCTGGTTTCTGTCGTCAGATACCTACTGTTTCGATGTTTGATGATTTTGCGAACAGAAGCTGTTGGATTTGAGAGATATATAGATAGGTGTTGATCGACACTTAGAATTATTCTGAATCCGATATTTCTCTCCAATTTCAAACCCTCGTTCTAGCTATTGTTCACCCGAACGTTTCTCCCCTAGAATTCTGTCGATTCCAGCCGTTGTTTTCGATGATTTTGGTGGTGCTGGGTTCCTTGTGAGTTGCTCTTCCGATTGTTACCCAGTTGAGGCTGTAGAACGATCTTGGAGAGGATCACGAAGTTGCTGGTTTCTTCGTACAGTGGAACTTGTTAGTTCTTCAGTTAGTTTCAGTTTCTGGGTAAGGATTTCCTACTGTTCTAAGCTTAGTATCAGCTGCAAATACTTTGTTTAGAGGTAGAACCGGAGTTAGGTTCTGGACCATAGGAACTGTTGAGATTTGAATTAGACATGAGTTATTGATTGAGTTTCCTTAACAGATTTGAGGATTCTAGGTGCATCCTGCCGTGAATTGCCGTAGCAGGAGGAAGCTGACTTGCTTCAGTTGTGTTTCCGTTCCTTGTTATATCTGTTGAGGTAGAAATCAGTAGTTGGAGGTACGAATCGAGCAGCTTTAACAGCTTTGAGCGTGGACATGGTTGTAATTGATGTTATGAAAATTGTTGATTTGATGATGTGAAATTACGTGAATCAGTTGCTGAATATTTGATTGAATTATGCTCTGTTTTGCGTAAATTATGCATGTAGGAGTTTGATATGAATTATTGGCATACATGCATACATATTGAGCCTGACAGATTGATTGATGACCTGATTGAAAGCCACGTTGTGACTGGCCGACTGATGAGTTGTGACTGAAAAGTCCAACGCTATCATCGGAGTGGTGACTACCGGATTCGAGTGTCTACCACCGAGCTGTGATGGGCTGACGGGCTCTGAAGATCACGGACCGATGATTTCCCCGGTTGATACACCATGAGGGTATAGAGGCTGATTGAGATGATTTGCCAGTTGATACGACTGGTCTAGCTATCCGATCCTTGATAGCCCTCATGCATTTCATAGAATTGATTATAGCATGTGCATGATTAGCTGTTTTGATAGCTCTTCGTACTGAGGCTTGACCTCGTATTTGTTTTCCTGCTTTTGTGTTGTTTGGGTCTGTGTTACCCATTTGCAGGATCTTCAGGTAACCAAGCTGGACAGAGTGGAGCGCCAGCTGGTCGATCCCCGTTTTTTGAGTCCCAGTCTATTTTTAGTATGTATTAAACCAGGGGATGCCCTGCGTCTTTATGTATTTTGGGGATCGTTGATGATTGAGATTTGATGTTACCTGTTGTGTTTGAGTTTGAGTTAACTCGTATTTTGAGTATTGATATTTTGAATGTATGTTTTTGAGTTCAGGCCCATACAATTTCGAAAATTTTTAAGTCCCTGTTTTACGCTTTCGTGATTACGTGCTTAATTGTGCTCTAATCTTGTGTGATTAGCACGAGGCCTGACATCGCTTGTTTATCATCCATCTATTTTGAGTGTAGCAAGATGTATTGACTGATTCTGCCCAAAATTTGTTTGAAATTCCAGAATCAGCAATCATAGTTGTGGCAGCTTCTTTTAAAGTGCGATTTCATCTCTCAGCCAAACCGTTTTGCTGAGGTGTTCTAGCTGCAGATAACTCATGTCTGATGTTAGGACAATATTTATAAGTTTTGGTGATAACAAAAATAAGACAAGTTGCAATTGGACAATCAGTTGTCGCACTCTTCAGGAGATCGTCTTATCTATCTACAGTGGTGATTCAGCAGTTGGAGCTTTCGTGAGTTTTCAGCAGTTGGGGTTTTCAAGTGGTAATTCAGCAGTTGGTATGCTTTCAGTGGTTGATTCGTATTCAGAGAGATTCAGCAGATACTTCATTGAAGAGCATTCAGCAGATGTTGTTGTCTCGATCAGCAGGTACCGATTTGAGTCTTCAGCGTGTTTTTGCTAAGGATTGGTAAACGACAGCGTTTTGATAAGTTAGAACGACGTCGTTGGAGTGCACTGTTTCGTATCAGCAGATGAAGTGATCAGCAGATACTTTCTTGAAGAGATCAGCAGTTGGTTAAGTCTATTTGTTGAGATTGCGATACGACAGCGTTTGGATAAGTTGGAACGACAGCGTTTTGATTGATTCAGCAGAAGCGTTCTTTTGACATATCAGCAGACAGCTACAGTGACTTCAACCAGCAGATAGCTACATGTTGTTAACCAGCAGATGTATTTCAAGATAACAAAACGGCATCACTTGATTAAGTTGACACGACATCGTTTTATTGCTAAAGGAATCAGCAGATGGAAAAACGCGTATGCATATCAGCAGATGATTTCTTCCAAGCGTTTTTCCAGTCGAAGTTCTTGACTACGACGATGGATGTAAGTGCTGGTTACCAAACTTATTTCAGGCGCAAGCTCAAAGTATTTGAAATACGATCGTTTGCTTATAAGGAAAAGATTTGTAGGATCGTACAGTTGCCTGGAATTGAGGAGACAAATTAGGTACTATTTTGGGTGAATAGTACAGTGTACAGTGGCCGTTTCTCTATGCTTACACAAAAATGGAAAGAAGACAAATTGGCTCTGTGGATGAGCTTTTGACCTTGCAGTGGAGCAGAGATTACGGTGTACGATTTTGGCAGTAATTCAAATGGGATTCATTTCCTTTGAAGAATTAATGTTACCGTTGCAGTCGAAGCCTATAAATATCAGCAGCGGTGTTGAAGAAGACACACTTCGCTAATTATCTATTGCTGTAACGCTGCCAAAATCTCTACAGAGCTTTCACTTTGTTGATATTCAAAAAGCTCAAGACTCGAAGAACTTATAGTTTGATCTTAATTAGAAAAACATTCGAGTCAATCTTCTGGTTGTTCTTTGTTGAAACCAGAAGATATTTACAGTCTCTAGCTTCGTGTTCTCATTGATATATTTGATAGAGTCTGTACCGAACTGTCTTTTAAGAAGTTCGTAAAACGTTCAAAGCATTGTAAACCAGCAGCGAAGTCTGCGTCAAGTGTTGTAAAGCGCTAGGAGTTCTCGTAGCTACGGGTTACGGGAGCGGGTGTTTGTAGAAAGGCTACACGCATCAAAGTCTTTTAGTGCTACCTTCCGAGGAGGAAGAAGGGGAGACGTAGGATATTGATATCCGAACTTCCAGAAACAAACTCTCGACTCAATCTTTTATTTACGCATTTATTTTGTGTTGCGCATTGTTCATTGTTCACAAACCAATCGGCCTATTTCCGCATATATTTTGTTGGCTGAGAAGTTTGCTTAAAACTGAGATCCAAACATTTTAAAAGAACTTTGAAATAGAAAAATCTAAGGAGTTCATTCAACCTCCCCCCCCCCCCGTTCTGAACTCCTATTTGCTTAGTGATCCTATTTCCGGGACCATCATCTTATTCCAATATCATCCAGATAGGAGGAGATTTTAAAATTTAAAAACTATGTTCCTCTATCACTCCTAATCCGGTTGACATTACAAGATTGCTCATTTTTCAAACGTTTTAAGAGCTTGATCAGCTGGTCGGCAGTTTGATCTTTTTAATTTAAGAAGATTATCCAGGTAAATTTTGAAAAATCATCGACCACAACAAGGGTGTACTTCATTCCCCCTAAGCTGGTCACGGGTACTGGTCCAAAAAGATCCATGTGTAGTAAACAGCTTACGAGAGGTTTTATCACTACCTCTGGTTTTGAAAGTAGATTTTAAATGTTTACCCATATGACATGCAGAGCAGATCTCGTCCTTTGAAAACTTTAGCTTGGGCAAGTCATCAACTAGCTCATGCTTACTCAAGTTGGCAATAGGTTTGAAGTTGAGATGGTTCATCCGCTGATGCCATAACCAACTCTTTGACGAGTCAGCTACTAAGCAAGTTTGTTCTGAATGCGGTTTGTTTGACCAGTCGACTTTGTAAGTGTTACTAGACCGATAACCAACTAACACAGTCAGACCTTCCGGATTTAGAATACTGCATGTGTGCTTCTGAAATTTAACGGAGTAGTTGTTGTCACACAACTGACTGATACTTATCAAATTGTATCATAGGTTTTCTACTAGGAGAATATAGTTGACAGTGAAATTACCATGGGTAAGCTTACCCTTACCCACGGTGTTACCATTTGAGTTATCACCAAAGGTGATCTTTGGCCCGTTGCAGTATTTGATGTCTGAGAGCAGCTTGGCATCTCCAGTCATGTGCATTGCACATCCACTGTCCAGATACCATACTGATTGCTCCAATCTTGATACCTTTTGTTCCTGAAATCACAAGTCAAGAAAATTTGGTACCCTTTTATTCATTTGGGTCCAGGTTTGATTATACCTTTCGGGACGCACACTTGGATAATCTTGACCCATTTACCAATGTGTGCATCAAAGTATTTGTGTGGTCCGTGTGTGCTCTTTGATCTGAATGGGGCTTGATACACAGCATGTGGACCATTCGATCTGGACGTATGAAATTTAGGCATGTACTGTCTTTACTTCGTTGAAGTTTGTGAGGAATGGCCTTGTTTTGTGCCACCAAATTTGGGATTACCCCATATATGTACAACTCTTTTGTTTAGCCATCTCTCCCGAGGCTTCTCAGGAGCAGTATACCCTAGCCCACAAAATCTTCCTTTCCAGATGGTTGGCTCAGCTGCTATCCTTAGTTTATCAGAATGTGCTTCTTCAGGATGTTCCAAGCTGTATTTTACAAAATTCATTGTTTTAAATTTTGTCCTTTCTAGCCTTGGAGTACTGCTGGTTTCTGTTGTACTTCCTTCATCACTATTATAGCCCAGTCCGGTTCTATCACCAGATGGCTTTGTAGCTCCATGCATTTTTTGTAGTGAGGCAGAATATCTGGTCCAGGAGCTTATTATTCCAGCTAATCGCTGGTTTTCACACATCATCTCCTCAGACTTGCTTCGCAGTTCTTCATTCTTAGTTACAAGCTTACTTAGAGCAACTTGCATGTTACTTGAGCTTACCAACTCAACACTTGTTGCACAGCTCTCTCTTTCGGCTTTAACTTCCTCGAATGATTGATAAAGCTTCTTATACTCTAGGAACATTTCATTCAGTGCATTAACAAGGTCCTCACGTGTGAATTCAGGACTAGAGAAATCAAATACCTCCTCAGTGTCGACGGCCATGAGACACTGTACTTCATCCTCACTTTCGCTTGATGAGGAGGTTCCAGAGCTGGATTCCTCTGAGTCTGAACTAGCCCACGCACTCTTATTCTCTTCAGCCCCCGTGGCTTTCTCCGTTCTTCCTTTTTGATAAACATTTTTCTCCTTCTTGTCCTTGTTATTGCTGCGATCTGGTTGCTTCTTTTCATCTCTACGTGGCTTCCTGCAATCAGCCATGAAGTGACCAGGCCTGCCAGAATTGTAACATTTGTCATCAACAGGAGTGTTAAAATTTCTCTTAGGAGAATCAAAAGAGGAGGTTTAGTGTTATGCTTCCGCATAAATTTTCCAAATTTTCTTATGAACAAGGCCATCGCATCCTTGCTCATCTCCTCTGCTGATCTGCTGCTTGTGGAACAAAGGTTTTGTTTTGGGATTGTAGCAGCAAGAGCTCTGGTTGGTTGCGATGTAGATGGCTCAGATTCTGCTCTTGTTTCCAGCTCGAACTCATAAGCCTTCAGGTTGGCAAACAAGTCGTGCAACTCCATATTGTTCAAGTATTTGATTCTCGCATGGCCATTGTTTTCACATCCCACTTCTTGGGAAGTGCTCGCGTCACCTTCAGGGCTTGCTCCCTGTTGCTATATGTTTATTCAGTCTGGCCAGCTCAATCACCAAAGAGCTTAACCTTTCATCAAACTCGGTCATGGTATCTTCGGGCTTCATCTTGATTAGTTCGAATTTTTTTAAGGCCACGGTCAATTTGTTTTCTTGTCTCGTCATTCCTTCACATATCTGGGTCAACTTCTCCCAGATCTCCTTAGCAGTTGTGCAAGTCTGGATTTTGCTAAACATGTTTTCTAGCGTCTTGTAGAGTATGTCCTTAGCGACATTATCTAGATTTGCATTCTTCTTATCTTCTGAGGTCCACTCCTATCTGGGTTTTTCAATCCATTGAGGTGCACTGACAGTTATTGTCACAGCAGTGTTCATTCTCAATATTTGCATTGGTCCGTTGGTGATTACGAACCACATTTCATCATCTTGTGCTGCTAAGTGCACCTGCATTCGGATCTTCCAGACGTCGTATTCCTCCTTGGAAAACATAGGAATATTATTATGAGAAATCGACATATTTAATGAGCATGAATGAATAAATTGTTCAATCACTGAGAAACCTGTTGTGATACCACATGTTAGGATCGAAAACAAGCTCGGGAGTTCAGAGGATGGGGTGAATGAACTCCTTTGCTTTATTTTGATTTGAAATTTTGTTTCAAAAATTTTACAACTTGACGCAAACTTCCAGCTGAGTTACCAGCTAGGAAGGTTCTCAGTGACTGTTGTTCGTTTCGTGTAATAAAGTAATTTTATACGGAACTAACACGATTCAAACAGTGAACAATTTAATCAAATGCGTGAATGTAAAAGATGAGAGGACGTGAGATATGTTTCTGGAAGTTAGGAGCAAATTCTCCTAAGTCTCCCCTTCTTCCTAGATGGGAAGGCTTCCACTAGAAGATTTGATTTATACAATCCTTTGTACAAACCCGATCCCACAACCAGCAGCCACGAGAACTCCTAGCAATCGACCAACGAACTCAGACAAACGATCTGGTTCGTAATACAAATACTCAGCACTAAGCTGGTTGTGCTACTCCTAGCACTCTATACTCTCTTTTTATGATTTACAATGATTGCGTAACACTATAGAGTGTGTGTATAGAAGAGTAAGTGACACTAAGTTGAATAAAGTGATCTACGCTGGTGTCACTTGTATCGAGTTGGTTCAAGATGAACTCTGCTTTTTGCTTGTGAGAGCTGGTTAACTTGTGATTTTGAAAATCGTTTTCGTGATTCGTAACCTCTTCACAGCTGCTTTTCTTTTATATATATATCCATTGGATACAACGATAATAAATGTAGCCAGTAGACACATTGAATGTATCCAAATTGAATTTAATGCGGCATCTTAAATTTCTGTACGATGAAAGTACATTTTCATTAAATGCATTGCCCTTTTTAGCAACTCTGTGCCGTCTTCGGTTTGTACCGTATCTCTGCGTATCTGGTATTAGCTCAAATTAGTTTCAACGACTACTTATCAGTGAAGAGATGTCAAATGTCACTTATCAGGAAGTACGAGACTTCAGACATTCCAAAATTCAATTTTCTAAGTTACCTTCTAACTTAGCGGTTTCCCGATCTGATTCATGAATATAGAACTGCTTTTCTTGATCAGTTTTCAACTTGATCGAAACCATGCTGCTCTTGTCTCTGTTGGATACTGATTTGAATATTGACCCTGTATTCTCATATCCTCAGCTTCATACCATTTGTAAAGTTAAATCTGCTTTGAATTGGTTTCCTTAACTGATCTTCCAGCTGGTTTGTTATGCTATTCATCACTCCAGCTGGTCTGTTATCTGTGATATGTTCTCACACATGTATGTCTTTACTTCAGTTCTTTTTGCTCTTTGGATTTTCTCAGGTGAGCTGCCCTTATCTGGTTAAACATCTTTGGACTGGTATCTGCATGCCTAGTACCCAGCTGATTTGTCCTAAGCCAGCGCACCTTAATATCCTGAGCTGGTTTGAATTTAACCAGCTTGACCAGATTACTCATCTTACCTGAATGCTCTGAGCTGGTTTTTCCTTGACCAGCTTGACTTTGCTCCGATCTGGTTTCTTCCATCAACGTAGTAAGCTTCGTCCAGATTTTGTCACTTTGGTCTGCTTTATCTCTTATGTTTTTATTTCTCGTTTATTTTTCATCACCAAAAATTCTGAAATTAATCCTAGCACAAAATGTCTCAGATAGTGAACTGTCAAAGTGCCAACTTTCCACCATTGCAGCCACCGGAACGGGTATGCCTCCATGCTGGTAAATCCATAGCTACTAGTTGTCCAGAACTTTCTGTACTCTTCCTGTAAATGCGCAAAACATTGACAGATTATCAATATTATGTAACTATAATACCATAAAAAGTCAGAACTCAAAAACAAATTAAGAACAACCACAAACACCACAACCACAAAAATTTATTCCACAGCTTCTTTGCAACTTTGTCTGTTGTGTCCTTGCTTATGACAACAACCACACTGTGACACACGTGATTGAATTTGGGATGGAATCCTCTTCGTCTTCCTATGACCCGGTTGACTGCATACTTCAGGCGCAATTATTTGTAATCCTCCCATAGTCATTGCCTCATACATGTCAAATGTCGGAATGGGATTAATAATCCCTTTATACGCTTGATGATACATTTCAATCTGGAAATACTGATCACAGAAAGCATATAGTGACATTGACTTCGATTTTATAGTTGCACAAGTGCTTACATGGGATCATATTAATCTTCCAACCTCGACATGAGCAACTCCATTTATTTAAATGAATCGCAAATGATTTGTCACAATCAACTACCTCAAATTTCCGACCACAAGATCTTTGAACTCTCAACTTTGGGATTCAGTATAGTTGTTTGCTAAAGATTTCTCCTTCTTCGGGCTCAACTCTTGAACCATAGCTAATTTCCTTTCACGCCGTTGATGCATCATATTCATTATTTGCAAACGGATATGTTCTACCATTGCCACAACAGAGAGACAACGTGCTACTTTTACCCAGTTATTCCAGCATTCGGCCATGTTATTATTTGCAATACCCCATCGTTTTCCAGGAAACAAAGCATTAGACCAACTCTGTGGGTCTGAGTTTGCAATAACAGTCCTTGCAAGTGGCATGGATTTCAATATATTATTAATGTGTCGTGTAAACTCCTACTGAGAAGGCGCATATGCTGCTTTTTTAAACACAGAAGACCAACGTTTTTTTTGTTGTGTAATGGATAACTTCGCATAACCTGTAATGACGACAAAATTAATATTTTTCTTAAATTAAAAGCATTGCTTGGTGTATACCAAAATCAAGGAATAATATCATTACTACCCGGAACTAATTAAGAAAAATAATGACATATTACTAACCTGCTTCAAAAAGTTATCCACTGTTAAGATAAAATTTATAAGTTTTGGTGATAACACAAACAAGACAAAGAACTGAATATAAGCCATCAGATCTGGAATATTAGAATATCATATTTGGATTTTCTTGGATACTCAGCAGGGAGAAAAGCATATAGAGTGTTTAACAACCAGAGCTTGACAGTTGAAGAATCAGCTCACGTTGTATTCGATGAGACCAGCTTTCGATCAAACTCAACTGCAAGCCTAAATGATTTGTGTACACGTCTGGAATCAACCAGTTTAGACGACTCAAGTGATTACGTGCCACAAATGAGATATTCAGCTGACAACCAGAAAGCACTGGACACTCCACACAATGACATATCAGATCTGACAGGTAACATAGAAGTCATTGATTTGACTAATGTTGACCAAGTGCAGGAACAGATCGCAACCAGTGTGCGTGCTACTTGAGATGGAACAACTATTGCACAAGATGATGCACAAGTTGTTGATACAGTCCATCAAGGAGTATCCAGACCAGCTTCAGATACACAAGATATCAACAGAAATCATCAATCGGTATCTAATGAAGACATACAACCAGAAATACAAGCTGAACAGGGAGCAAATCCAATCGGATCTGACCTTCGGTGGAATAGAAATCATCCACCTGAGCAGATCATAGGTAATGTACATTCTCCTGTTCGCACACGAGGCCAGCTTATAGAAGAAGCCTTAACAGACTCAAGCTGGATAGATTCTATGCAAGATGAACTTAGCCAATTTAAGATAAATAATGTATGGAAGTTAGTTCCTCGACCTAATAATCATTCGGTGATAGGACCTAGATGGATCTTTAGAAACAAGCTGAATGAGGATGGTGTTGTGATTAGAAACAAGGCTAGAATGGTAGCTCAAGGTTTTAGACAACTAGAAGGAATAGATTTTGGTGAAACCTTTGCTCCTGTAGCCATATTAGAGGCCATCATCATGTTTCTTGCATATGCTGCATACAAAGACTTCAAAGTCTTTCAGATGGATATAAAGAGTGTCTTTCTAAATGGCATCTTGACTGAGGAAGTGTATGTTGCACAACCTCCTGGATTCGTGAATCATACATATCCATATCACGTTTACAAACTGGATAAAGCTCTATATGGGTTGAATCAAGCACCAAGATCTTGGTATGAAACACTTTCAAATTTTCTTATTGACCATGACTTTACAAATTCGAGATGAGCATGATGGGAGAGCTGACGTTCTTTCTAGGCCTACAAGTTAGACAGCTTGAGAATGGGATATTCATCAATCAAGCTAAGTACAAGAAAGAACTGCTGAAGAAGTTCGGAATGGAGAATAGCTCAGCAGCAGCTACCCCGATGAGTGCTTCAATAAAACTAGACAAAGATGAAGCTGGAACTGCAATTGAGGTGTCTTTGTATCGTGGTATAATTGGCTCATTGCTTTACTTAACTGCTAGCAACCAGACGTCATGTTTGCTGTCTGTATGTGTGCTAGATTCCAAGCTGAGCCCAAACAATCACATTATATTACAGTTAAGAGGATTTTAAAATATCTTAAAGGAACTTTCAATTTGGGTCTTTGGTATCCCAAGGACTCCAGCTTTCAACTAATCGGTTATAGTGATGTAGATTATGCAGGTTGCAGAATTGATAGGCGAAGTACAAGTGGTACATGTAAATTTTGGGAGATTGGCTGATTTTGTGGTTCAGTAAGAAGCAAACATCAATCGCTACATCTGTGAGACCCGAAAGTTTGGAAGGATTAATTGAGTTAATTAATCGGGTTTTATTGGATTCAGATTTTAGCGAACGAGTCTGGGTGTCCAGATTTAAGTTGGTATGCTTGGAGAAGTTATCGGGTTTTTTATAAGTCCTTAGAACAAATCTGGAGAGTTAGAGTCTTGTTGCGGGATCTGTTCAGATGCGAGTGTTAGTCATCGCTAAGTGATCGCGTTCAGCAGTGGTGATGGAATCTGTTGTCGCTGAACAGAAGAGAGTACGCTAGCTTGTTTTTGTAGCGAGTTGCTAAACTATGTCGTTTGGATTAGTTGGAACGACAGCATTTTGGTTTAGCGGGCGAGACTCAGTTGTGAGCAGCGTTGGTCTTCAGATTCGTGAGAGATCTGAGTGTGTAGAGAGCGACGTCGTTTTGGGTTTCAGATTCTTCTTGCGCTAGCGATTCAGTTCTGAGTAGCGGGTGACGTGTCCAGTTGCGATAGTGGACTTGTGCGACGTTGTTTGAGTTATTCGAGATCTTTTTGCTGTAGAGAGATCCGTTGAGAGATTCAAATCTGAGCGGGAATATCAGCTTTGTACCTTAAGTTGTCGGTGGGATCTGTACAGCAAGCATAGACAGATTTGAGTATATAGAGGACTTTGACCCTTTTCCATTATTGTTCCCGACACTTAGAATATTTCCCGATAGCGAACTCTGTCGTGATACCCTAGCTACTGTTCACCGAACCTTATCTTCTTCGATTGTCGACGGTAGATAGCTCCGATTGAAGTAAGAGTGGTAGTGCTTGACTCCTCTTGCTAGGACGCTTCGACAAGTACTGCTTTTGGACGCTTGCTTGAAGCTGGTGAGGTGTGCGAAGACATCTCCTCTAGGTTGTTAGCATAAGCGTCGGATTTCGTTTTCCGTTGAGGTAGCTCGTTGGGTAAGTACTAAAAATCCTACCTTCTACTTTGTTTAGAGCCTTCTGTTGTGTTAGAAGGGTAGGACAGATTTGGGTTGAGCTTGTAGCTCCTGGTTTCTGTGTAACTGTCCCTGAGTTAGTATCTGTGTTTGGCTTATCAGGTGTGAGATCTGTGTTGCTCGGGACCCTGTTGTAGTAATTGTAGCACAGAAGACTTGAGGTACGGATGCGAGCTTGTTTTACAGCGTTGAATTGGGCATGGATATTATGTGCTGCTGTGTATGCTTCTGTGCCGTTATCTGCTTGCTTGTATTGTGTTGTTAATCGCAAGCTGTTCATTGCATACGCATTATTCATGTGCATTCAGATCCTGTTGAGCTTGCCTTGTTGCTGTTGATCTTTGTGTGTACCAGGATGCTGTTGAGGCTAAGTGGGTAACTCCCGTACCTCATCTCCCTGCTGGGATCTGTTAGCCTCTATGAGTGGAGTGGGTAGCTCCCACACCTCATGAGTTGGGCAACAGCAGGTTGAGCTATGTTGTGCATCTTGTGCCGTGTGTTGAGACGAGTGGGTAGCTCCCATATACTCACACACCCCGTGGCCACTGTTAATTGTTGTTCAATTGATCTGTTGTTGTTTGTTGAGCAGTCCTTGAGATCCTTTTGGCTCCATGTGTTCGGTTGTAGCCTTGTTCTCATGCGTAGCACTTGCATTTTATCTGTTGCCATTTAACTGTTGTTTTTCAGTTGCTCTACGTACTGGGGTTTGACCCCATGTCCCTCTGGTGCTGGTGTTATTTTCCTGTGTACGTGTTTTCAGGTTATCATGGTTACTCTGCTGGTCGTGGAGTAGACCCAGCTGGAGGTGCCCCAGGAGGTGGTTAGAGTGTCCCAGTTAGCGTATAGCATATATATATAAGTACTGTCAGCCGGGGAATGCCCTGTGCTTTATTGTATTTCAGTTGTTTTATGTAGTGCTTGTATATGTTGAATGTTGTACTGTTGTACTGAATTATTTTAATTACTGGGATATTTTGAGTATTACAGTATTTTAAATTATGTATCTTTCAGTCAGGACAAAGCGAAATAGCCACTATTATATTGCTTCCGCTATGTGTTTGCGTGGTTAAACTCTGTGTTTGTGCACGAGGCTTGACATTTTTGGTATCAGAGCTTAAACTGGGAGAAGCTCGATTTCTTTGATCGCACTTGAGTCTAGGCACAATGTTGCGTGTTGCATGTGTATGTGATGGATCTGTTCTGACAGATCCTGATTAAGTTTTGAATTACACAAAACCTGTTATTGTGTTTCTAAAAATTCTACTTAAGTGTACAGGTTTTAGGAACAAAGAAGAAGATGAACAGTAGCAGAAATCTGTCCAGCCGATGGTTCAAGATTAAATTCAGCAGTTGGTTTGGTGAATTCATTTAGACGGCAGCTGGATTAGCAATGGAGACGTCCAAAGTTGAATCAGTTGTTCGTAATCTGGCGGAGGCCAATTCAGACCAACAGATGTGATTATTGCTTAGAGAGCTTGAACCAACTGGAGCGCTAACAAGAGCTGGTAACAACAGTGATGATGTCAGCACATATAATGGAGATAGATGTGAGCAGCAAGGATGACGTCATCACAATCAGCAGTGAGCTACAGTGATCAGCAGTTAAGCAAAAGCTATCAGCAGATGAGTAGAGAAGCGCAAGAGATGAAGAGAGTTCAGCTGTTGCGCAAGCAGGCGTTGAAGCAAAGAGAAAGCTGGATCAGCGATGATGACATCAGCAGTGATGTCATCACAATCAGCAGACGAGAAGAGAGTCGCTAGTTACTATTGAAGAAGCTGTTGTCAGTTACTATTCACGAAGCTGTCGGCAGTTGCCATTCTTATTACTGTTAACGAATCTGTTAGCAGTTGCCATTCTTATTACTGTTGACGAATCTGTTAGCAGTCGAGATTATAAGTACTGTTGACGAATCTGTTGACAGTCGCTATTCAAGAAGACAGCTGATGAGCAATGTTGAACAAGAAGCTGACAACAGCAAACATAACAGTGAAGAAAGCGACGTCGTGCTAAAGAATCAGCAGATGGTTAGAGTTCAGCAGATGGCTACGTGGAATGGATTCAGCAGAAGCGCAAAGACAAAGATTCAGCTGATGCTCTTTGCGTTGATAACCAGCAGTCGCAAGATACCAGCAGGCAGCTACAGTACATCCAGACGAGAGCTTCAGCGTTATATTTAATCAGTCGAGGATGCATAGCAAACGATGTCGTTTGAATAAGTTGATACGACATCGTTTGATCTACCCAGTCGTGGGAAGTCCAGTCGCAAGCATTTGAAACCAACGACTGGACAACCAGCTGCAAGCATACCGTTACCACCAGCTGGACAATCAGACACAAGCAACAGCACATCCAATCGTGAGCTACAATGAACCAGCTGTTGCTATACATCCAGTCGCAAGCTTTGCATATCCAGTCGACAAAGAAACAGCTGTTGCGCGAAGTGTTGTGACAAAGAATGAACAACAGCTGAGCGAACAGCTGTTGAACAATCTGTTGGAGAATATTCAGCCATTCGACGCAATCAACGCTCAAGATGGAAAGACTCAATGGCTGAAATAGAGTCGTGCAAATTGCCTCAATTCAAGGGAATAAGATTTGTACTATTCTTGGAAATAGTACAATTTACAGAGGAGCGTTGTACGGAAATGGAAAGACGACGAATTAGCCTTGACAAGCGCAGAAAAGGATTGGAATCTATCTAACGGCTATATCTCTTGAAGGAGCTATTTATTCGAGGAGTTTGATTGAAGAAGGTTGACGAGTCGACGTTGGTGAGACAAATAAACGAGAGTGAAAAAGATAGACGAGAAAGACGTTGGTGTCGCTGTGAAGCTGTCGCAGAAAATAAGTTTATTGCACAGTGCACCAGCAGAGGGAAAATGAACAGAAAGACGAAGCAATCGATCGCCATTAGAGAGGATCTTTCACGAGAGTCGATTGCTGAGTTTTAATTAGCTTGTGTAGAGCAATTTCCCTAGTGTGTGAGAAACAGAGAGTTTGAGCGATTCATTGTATCAAATCTCACACACAGAGATTCATTCACATTGTATTAGTGAATGAATCTCAAAACGTTTCAAACAGTCTCGTCCAAGCACGATGACGTTAAACTCATGTGTATGTATTTAGTCACACAGTTGCGGCTGGTGTGCATTTGTGGAGTCTAGGAGTCCATACAAGTGCTGCTTGTGTGGGTGGGTGTTTGCAGATATGCTGTAATCATCAAAGTCTTCTAGTGGAGCCTTCCGAGGTGGAAGAAGGGGAGATGTAGGACATTGAAGTCCGAACTTCCAGAAACAAATATGCTGTGTATCGTATCTCTTTTATTCATTCAGCACTCGCATTATTTTAGCACGCATAACACACGTTTACAATTCAGCATTTGCATTTTATACTTAGCATCGCATACAGTTCAGCACACAAGCACTTGCACAGTTTCGAACAGATTTATGTTGCACATAAATCTGTTTGAATCGTTTTAAAATATTAGGATTCAGTTCTGCTTTTCCGCATGATTTTTAAATCATACCAGATCTGTCTCCGGTGCTCTGTTATTTTAAGTGTTCAAGAACATTGAGCTATAGCAGCTCCGTATTAGCAGCGCAAAATTTTTAATCGCTCATTTTAAACCAGCGGCTGCTAGTTCCTTCGAAAAACAGGGACCAACAATTGGTATCAGAGCTGTTTTTTAGGGACCAACAAGTGGTATCAGAGCAGGTTGTTCTTGAACGAGTACTAATTTTAAAACACATGTGCTATGTTTTTAAGGTTTTTAATATTTTGAGAAGCTTGTTTATAAAGGCCAGATGTTGTTTTAATATAGAACCAGTTTTTCGCTTGTTGAACTGTCATGGGATGCACGAGTCCCGTGCGGTTGCCAAGCTTCTATTTTCGTTGTGCTGTAAGATCATTTGGAGCGAGGCTCAGTGACAAGCACTTGGGACGAAATAGAAGAATGAAAATCTGTGCTTTTATCTGTACTGGTTCTTTATATATTTAAGCAACTCAGTAGCACTTGTTCATTTGAAATTTTTTGTATGCTCTGATGAGTTTTAAAATGTGTTGTTATGCGGATTTCTGCTGGTGCCAAAATTTTGTTTTTAATTATTTGAGCTCATGTTATAAAAGACAGGGAGAGTGGCGTCACTGTCTTTGACTAATTTGAGTTATACATCAGTTTCGTTTTCAAAATCATATAGCTCTTGCATACGGTGCTTCCCAAAGCTGGTTCTGTTTTTCAAAATTAAAACTCCTGCTGTTACGTTGTTTTTGTTGTAACAGTGTAGGGAGAGCTCTGTTTTAATTATCGGGAAGACCAGCAGTTCGATCTCTTTTTGATTCCCACAAAAAGGGAGAGAATTTTTAGAACATGCATCGTTGATTTGAGGTTTTGTGTAAATCAAAAAGGGAGAGATTAGATGGTTTAGCGTTGATGACGTCATCATAATCAGCAGTTGGTTTGAGTCCAGCAGTCGCAAGATACCAGCAGGCAGCTACAGTACATCCAGACGAGAGCTTCAGCGTTATATTTAATCAGTCGAGGATGCATAGCAAACGATGTCGTTTGAATAAGTTGATACGACATCGTTTGATCTACCCAGTCGTGGGAAGTCCAGTCGCAAGCATTTGAAAACAACGACTGGACAACCAGCTGCAAGCATATCGTTACCACCAGCTGGACAACCAGACGCAAGCAACAGCACATCCAGTCGTGAGATACAATGAACCAGCTGTTGCTATACATCCAGTCGCAAGCTTTGCATATCCAGTCGACAAAGAAACAGCTGTTGCGCGAAGTGTTGTGACAAAGAATGAACAACAGCTGAGCGAACAGCTGTTGAACAATCTGTTGGAGAATATTCAGCCATTCGACGCAATCAACGCTCAAGATGGAAAGAATCAATGGCTGAAATAGAGTCGTGCAAATTGCCTCAATTCAAGGGAACAAGATTTGTACTATTCTGGGAAATATTACAATTTACAGAGGAGCGTTGCACGGAAATGGAAAGACGACGAATTAGCCTTGACAAGCGCAGAAAAGGATTGGAATCTATCTAATGGCTATATCTCTTGAAGGAGCTATTTATTCGAGGAGTTTGATTGAAGAAGGTTAGCGAGTCGACGTTGGTGAGACAAATAAACGAGAGTGAAAAAGATAGACGAGAAAGACGTTGGTGTCGCTGTGAAGCTGTCGCAGAAAATAAGTTTATTGCACAGTGCACCAGCAGAGGGAAAATGAACAGAAATACGAAGCAATCGACCGCCATTAGAGGGGAGCTTTCACGAGAGTCGATTGCTGAGTTTTAATTAGCTTGTGTAGAGCAATTTCCCTAGTGTGTGAGAAACAGAGATTTTGAGCGATTCATTGTATCAAATCTCACACACAGAGATTCATTCACATTGTATTAGTGAATGAATCTCAAAACGTTTCAAACAGTCCCGTCCAAGCACGATGACGTTAAACTCATGTGTATGTAGTTATCAGTTAAGCAAAAGCTATCAGCAGATGAGTAGAGAAGCTCAAGAGATGAAGAGAGTTCAGCTGTTGCGCAAGCAGGCGTTGAAGCAAAGAGAAAGCTGGATCAGCGATGATGACATCAGCAGTGATGTCATCACAATCAGCAGACGAGAAGAGAGTCGCTAGTTACTGTTGAAGAAGCTGTTGTCAGTTACTATTCACGAAGCTGTCGGCAGTTGCCATTCTTATTACTGTTAACGAATCTGTTAGCAGTCGCCATTCTTATTACTGTTGACGAATCTGTTAGCAGTCGAGATTATAAATACTGTTGACGAATCTGTTGATAGTCGCTATTCAAGAAGACAGCTGATGAGCAATGTTGAACAAGAAGCTGACAACAGCAAACGTAACAGTGAAGAAAGCGACGTGCTAAAAAATCATCAGATGGTTAGAGTTCAGCAGATGGCTACAGTGGAATGGATTCAGCAGAAGCGCAAAGACAAAGATTCAGCAGATGCTCTTTGCGTTGATAACCAGCAGACGCAAGATACCAGCAGGCAGCTACAGTACATCCAGACGAGAGCTTCAGCGTTATATTTAATCAGTCGAGGATGCATAGCAAAC
>KQ988432.1:186576-202753 GCA_001598015.1 Dorcoceras hygrometricum | reverse complement strand
TCTTTTATTCATTCAGCACTCGCATTATTTTAGCACGCATAACACACGTTTACAATTCAGCACTTGCATTTTATACTTAGCATCGCATACAGTTCAGCACACAAGCACTTGCACAGTTTCGAACAGATTTATGTTGCACATAAATCTGTTTGAATCGTTTTAAAATATTAGGATTCAGTTCTGGTATTTTCCGCATGATTTTTAAATCTTACCAGATCTGTTTATTTTAAGTGTTCAAGAACATTGAGCTATTGCAGCTCCGTATTAGCAGCACAAAATTTTTAATCGCTCATTTTAAACCAGCGGCTGCTAGTTCCTTCGAAAAACAGGGACCAACAATTGGTATCAGAGCTGTTTTTTAGGGACCAACAGTATGACTATGTGATTTATTTGTTATATGATATATCTGTTTCTGTGTGACCTTACCCTCGTAGTGCCTTCGTAGATGCCGCCTAGACGTAGAGGTAGAGGTAGAGGGTAGTTTCAGGAAGAGTCCGAAGGTCAGAACGAGGAAGTGCAGCGTAGTGTTCCTCGTCGTGGACGCGAAAGACAGGTTGACTTGGAGGTAGTTGAGATGGCAGCCCGTGTGGACGATATGGAACTGGTGATGGCGAGGTTTCAGCGGATGAATCCTCAAACGTTCAATGGCGATGAGCCTAGTTCCGATGCTGAGTCCTGGTTACAGAACATTACCGGGTTGTTCGATCGTGTCAGGTATGACGATGAGCGTAGGCTGAGTTTGGCTACGTTTCAGTTGAGGAGAAGGGCCGAGCGTTGGTGGAGAGGTGCTTCGAGGACTCTACGTCGTGGACGCGAAAGACAGGTTGACTTGGAGGTAGTTGAGATGGCAGCCCGTGTGGACGATATGGAACTGGTGATGGCGAGGTTTCAGCGGATGAATCCTCAAACGTTCAATGGCGATGAGCCTAGTTCCGATGCTGAGTCCTGGTTACAGAACATTACCGGGTTGTTCGATCGTGTCAGGTATGACGATGAGCGTAGGCTGAGTTTGGCTACGTTTCAGTTGAGGAGAAGGGCCGAGCGTTGGTGGAGAGGTGCTTCGAGGACTCTAGAGGAGACAGTTGTAGGGATTTCGTGGAGTAGCTTCTGTATTGGCTTTCGACAGGAGTACGTTCCGGAATCTTTTGTGAACGCCATGGAGCAAGAGTTTGACAACCTAGTGCAGGGATCTATGTCCGTGGGAGAGTATGACCGGAGATTTTCTTCCCTTCTTGTGTATGTTCCGCATGTTGCTGGCCGAGAGAAGGCGAAGAGGAACAAGTTCATGGAGGGGCTCAATGAAGAGCTGTATTCTTTTGTGTTGGCGGGTTCACCGACGAGCTATGCAGAAGCGGTGGACAGGGCTATAGACATTGAGGAAGGACTGTAGAACCGTCGGTCGCGTGTTAAGTTGCAAGGAGTGCAAGGTAGTCATCCCGTGGTTCCGGGGGTGCAACCTTCCCACTCAGTGCAGTCGTCTCAGCCACCCCAGCAGCAGGTAGCCCAGCAGCCCGGACACCAGAGGTTTAGGCCTCGTGGTCGTCACTTTAAGAAGAATTCTGGTTCGAGTTCTTCTGGCTCGAGTAGTTCGAGCAGTGGTAGTAGTTCCAAAGTTGAGTTTTGTGGCCAATGTAGAGGAAGGCATCCTACAGCACAGTGTGTAGGGGTGCAAGGTTCGTGTCTGTGGTCAGTATGGGCACTTTGCGAGAGTGTGTCCTTTGTCTGGATCTCAACATACCGCCGCTACACCGCAGGGTCGAGGTGGATCATCTAGAGATCGTTCTTTTCCAGCCCAGAAGCAGAGGTTAGGGGAGCCTCAGTTTAGGCTGTTTCAACAGCCTGGTCCTTCGCGATTTGGACAGTCTTCCCATCCTCAGTTTTCAGGACCTCAGTTTTCCCAGGTGAATGCCATGACTAGGGAGCAAGTGGAGAGCACGCCAGGCGGAGGAGTGATCGCAGGTACTTGCTTTGTTTTTATTTTCCTGCACGTGTGTTGTTTGATACAGGAGCATCACATTCGTTTATTACTGATGCATTTGTGGTTGAGCATGGTCTGTTGCGACTCCTGCCGGCACGAGCCTGTTTTCCCAAGAGATCTTGTTGAATGGCGTTCTTAAGTTCGGCAAGAGTGTGTTGTTAGCCAACCTGATCAGGCTAGTGATGTGGGATTTCGATTGTATAGTGGGAATGGACGTGTTTTCTAGCTATAGGGCCACTGTGGATTGTTTCCATGGAGTTGTGCGATTTAGGCCCCAGTCTGGCGAGAAATGGAATTTCTACGATCAAGATTCCCAGTCGAAGATTCCTTTAGTCTCTGCGATGGAGATTTTTAGCCTGTTGTCGCTAGAGAATGCTGGTTTTATGATCTATGCCTTAGATGCGTCTTCTTCTTCGAGCGTAGAGCTTAGTAGGATTCCCATGGTTCGATGAGGATGTGTATCGACTTTAGATAGTTGAATAAGGCGACATTGAAGAATAAGTACCCTTTGCCTAGGATCGGTGATTTGTTTGATCAGCTCCAGGGTTCGGCTGTGTTTTCTAAGTTCGATCTTCGTTCGGGGTACCATCAGTTGAACATCCGTTATCAGGATGTTGAGAAGACTGCGGTTCGTACGAGGTAGGGGCATTATGAGTTTCTAGTTATGCATTTTGGTTTGACGAATGCTCCCGCAGTTTTCATGGACTTGATGAATAGAGTCTTTAGAGAGTTCATCGATCAGTTTGTGATTGTGTTTATCGATGACATTTTGGTGTACTCTAAGTATATTCCTAACCCATCTCACGTATTAAGTCATGAACCTATCCAGCTAGCATCATATTTGAGTTACGAAGAGAGACCCGAGAGGATTCTTCTTCGGGAAATTAGAAAGCTGAGAAACCGTAGTATTCCCATGGTTAAGGTTCAATGGTTCAATCAATCTGAACGAGAAGCTACGTGGGAAACAGAAGCTGATATGCTTAGTCGTTACCCAGAATTGTTTGGTAAGTGAATTTCAAGGACGAAATTTCTTTAAGGAGGGTAGAGTTGTAGCGCCCCAAAATCCATAGGACCACATATTTAACCCTTTTTCTATTTCAAGGGCTTATTTGATATTGCGTATTTCAGCCTTAAGTTTATTTCGTTTGTTTTAACAGCTTATTTTCAGTTGTTGCTTTGAGACATGACGCGGAAGGTTTCCAGGCAGCTGTTGCCCGAGCATAAACACGAGCAGATTCATATTTTGGTTTAAAAATGCCCTCAGCTGGACAAAAATAGTTCTTTTAATCCATAGGACCACATATTTAACCCTTTTTCTATTTCAAGGGCTTATTTGATATTGCGTATTTCAGCCTTAAGTTTATTTCGTTTGTTTTAACAGCTTATTTTCAGTTGTTGCTTTGAGACATGACGCGGAAGGTTTCCAGGCAGCTGTTGCCCGAGCATAAACACGAGCAGATTCATATTTTGGTTTAAAATGCCCTCAGCTGGACAAAAATAGTTCTTTTAAAATGTTTTGGTAAAGTTTTCAAATTCAAAATAGTAGTAGGGAATATTTGACAAATTCTTTTGAAAATGACACGGGTTGGTAGGATCCCATGCCTACTCGAGTGTTAATACCTACTACAAGTCATATCCCGTATATGATTGTTTTCATAACAAGAGAGTTTCATCGTTGTCCAGAAATTTCTCTCTTTCTCTCTAAAAACTTCAAAGTGCTTGTAGTGGTGCTTGTGGAGAACTCCTGTTGAGACCCACTGCTTCTGTGTTTCGCAGGTTTAAGTCAAGTAAAGGCTGATTCTTTCTACGCCATTTTAAAGCATATATTGTTCTTCAGTGCATGATTGTTGCCTTTTTATGTTAAGATAAGTTATGTTCCTGTTTCAGCATGTTTTAGGAAATGCTTGGATGAACGGGTTCAAGTTTTGTTCTGTTGCAAATTTTAAAGAGTGCTTCGAGGAAGAAGATGAAAATGTTGTTTTAAAATGTTGAGCAATCGGGTTTAAGTAGTATGTTCATGAATGATCTTCCTTCCGGTGGATGGTGACATCGGAACTTGACGCTATGTAATCGGAGTTGCTATTCGAATCAGAAGTTAAGTTTGGTTTGATAGGCAACGGCTGATAGCGCAGCCGTCTTTTTGATGTTACAACACCAAGTTATACTCAGTAGTTCCCCTTTTTAGAAGTTATCTTTGTGTTAAGAAAATTCTAAGTGTTGCGTTCAGCCGTTGATATTTGTATGCGTTCAGCCGTGAGTGGTCTTGCGTCTGAATTGGGTTAATCCTTCATTATTGTTTAACTTACAGCTGAGTTGACTACGGTCAACAACCAACAGCTAATTTTCTTAGAACCAGCGTCTGATTGTTCATAAACCAACAGCTGATTTTTATCCAACAGCTGATTCTTATCCAACAGCTGATTTTCTTAGAACAAACAGCTGATTTTTATCCAACAGTTGATTCTTATCCAACGACTGATTCATTACCCAACGTCTGATTCTTACACTACGACGTCGTTTCATTTAATACATCTGTTTCAATATTATCAAATATCCTTGCGTCTGTTTTATTATAACGAAATTGTTTCCCTTAGCAAAAGCTGATTCCTTTTAACGATAAGTCCCAGTAGTCGAACACGATACTCGACAATGATTTAAAGAAGTTTTAAAGAAAGAATTTCGAAGCACTGTGAACCCGAACGATGATTTCAAAATCAAATTTCAACCAGCTATGAGTTTAAAGGAAGAACGTTTCAATTTAAGGATTTATGGCATAGATAACAGACGGTCACCATGGAGGGGTGAGCAGTTGTCCACATGTCAGTTGCCCCTTCACCACGAGCTAAATGCTAAGGCTGATATCAGTAGTCACTTGATCAGGTGCACCACGGACCTAAGGAGATCTTCTAAGCCATAAATTACAAAATAAGAATGGGATCTGGGTCATCTTCCCCATTTCCAAGTTTAACGAAAGAAAGTTTATGAAAGCTGATGAATGACTTCCTTTAAACTGTTTGTTAAATTAAGATATGTTTAGATGTCTGCCTGCATTATGCGAAATTGTTATCTTCAGATTTTAATTGCTGAGCCCCTAGGCTCATTAGTTTTAAAATGGTGCAGGTGGGACAGAGCTGGGGCAGGCGGGAGGCAGCGACTGAATCAGCTGTTGTGATTGTGTTTATCTATGGCCGATGTTTTTCCGCAGCATCTGTTGTTGTTTTTGATCTGTTGTTAATTCTGTATTAGATCCATTACAACAATAGTGAATTCATATAGAATTGCAAGGTTGTAATATCGCATTTTGCACTTTTGTAACATCTGTTATTAAAGAAATTGTTTCAGCCGTTCCCGTATCTGGCGCCATATTATGTTTGTGTTTTGAATTTTTGATTTAGTTATAGGAAATACAGCTTATAACAATTCCCATTCAGCCCTTCTGTTCTTTTTATTATTCTTTCGTGTACCCCATGAGGATTGGGGCGTCACAACTTGGTATCAGAGCATGGTCCTGAGATAAACACACGCACTTCCAGTTGGGACAGCAGTTGTCAACCTGTTGTGATTGTGTTTATCTATGGCCGATGTTTTTCCGCAGCATCTGTTGTTGTTTTTGATCTGTTGTTAATTCTGTATTAGATCCATTACAACAATAGTGAATTCATATAGAATTGCAAGGTTGTAATATCGCATTTTGCACTTTTGTAACATCTGTTATTAAAGAAATTGTTTCAGCCGTTCCCGTATCTGGCGCCATATTATGTTTGTGTTTGAATTTTGATTTAGTTATAGGAAATACAGCTTATAACAATTCCCATTCAGCCCTTCTGTTCTTTTTATTATTCTTTCGTGACCCCATGAGGATTGGGGCGTCACAACTTGGTATCAGAGCATGGTCCTGAGATAAACACACGCACTTCCAGTTGGGACAGCAGTTGTCAACCGTTTCTCCAGCGCTGTGAGTTTATTTTATGTTTCAGAGCATTTGTTTTATCTTTAGCATGTTCTGATTATTGCATTGTGGTGGATTACGGGCTATAAATTAAGATGTCTGGTCGAGGAAGAAGAAATATCCCAGTAGATGAATCCAACCCCGATAGTAACGCTAGTATTGCCCAGCTTTTAAGATTGCTGGTAGAGCAAACCAGCAGAGGTAATGGCCAATCATCCAGCAGCCGAGTACCCAACAATGATGATCCTCAAGAGAAGTTTAGAAGACAAAAGCCGAAAGAGTTTAGTGGTACAACTGATCCTTTAGTTGCTGAGAGTTGGATTAAGTCGATGGAGGTTATCTTTGAGTACCTCCAGATGCCAGATTTAGATAGGCCAAGGTGCGCTATCTATATGTTGAGGGATGACGCCATGATTTGGTGGGAAGGAGCTAAGCTATCGGTGGATTTGATGAACCTTACTTGTGCGGATTTCAAGCAAGTGTTTTACGAACAGTACTTCACAACAGACAAGAGGCCTGAGTTGAAAAGAGAGTTTCTGACTTTGAAACAAGGAAGTATGACTGTGCAAGAGTATGCGCGGACGTTTGAAAGAGGATTCTATTTTGTGCCTCTAATTGGAAATGATCCAGCAGAAAAGTTGAGCCACTTCGTGGAAGGGTTAAAACCCATGTTCAAGATGAACGTTAGGCTATCTGTGCCCAAGACATATAGAGAAGCAGTGGATAGAGCCCTGTGAATTGAGAGGGATTGGAAAGATATAGATGAAGAAAGGCAACAGAAGAGGCAGGCCTCTCAGCAGAAAGATCAAAGGCTTTTCAAGAAGCAGCATAAGAATCAGCAGAGGCCTCAAGAGCAGAAACCCCTACTGGAACAGAAGCCTCTGCCTATCCAACCGATAAGTGCAGTTCCAGCTGATAACAACAGACCAGTGTGTCCTAAGTGTGAGACTCTCTTCTCACAATTATTCTAATCTCATCTTATGGGCGATTAATTAAATCAATAAGTGTACTAAGTAGAATCTGGTTTTATGCGTACACATTTTTTTAACATTAGGTAACTGATGAACAGTAGGTATCTGTCAACAGATATTACGCTATAACGTGATCAATAACTAGTTGCTGAAAGGTAATGAACAATAGGTATCTGTCAACAGATATTACGCTATGGGAAGTGAAGGTTGCTGTCAGCAGCTATCCACGAAAGCTGACAACAGCTAGTGGGTCACCAAAAGCTGTTCATTCATAAATAAATCAAAACGGTACAAAGATTAATACACCTTATATTCACTGGTACAAAATCTATTCATGAAATACAAAACCAGATACATCAAATACTATCTATTACTTGTCCAGAACCTAAACTAACAGCAGGTTCCTAGTATTTTCGTTTGTCGCCCTTCTTCTAGGTTCTTGCTACCCCTGTCCCAGCAACTCAATTCTTTCCTCCTGTTGTTATGCACACATACAAAACAAAACAACAGCCGGATAAACTCCGGTGAGAAACAATCTCAGTATAATAGACAGGTTCATGCAATAACATAAAGAAGTTCATAAAAAAAATATTAACTCAAAATAACTGAACATCTCTCTTCGTTTCAACTAAGAATTGATTCCATTTCACATCAACGCCATCAAGATTCGTATACGATCTTGACATGGATATCCATCTAACGAAATCACTCTGACTTCGAAAATAAGGTCACCTCAGACCTTACTGGTATCTGGTTAGCGATATGTATGAATACAGGAAGATGTTCAAAAGGTGTGTGCTTATCTTATTTTGGTCGATAAATACTCAGCATGACACGTGGAATTTATAGAGATTGCATGGGGAAATCTGCAGATAAAAGAGATCTTCTTCTATAGATTAGATTGAATTCAAAATCCTCGTAACGATTACTACAGACACCAGAATTCGACTCTGTGAATTCTCTGGGATTCTGTGATAAGAAGTTAGAAGTAGTAATTGAAGCAGTTCCCAAAACAGAGATAAACGAAGGTATAATATGACATGAGAGTCAGGGATTAGAGTACTCGAGAATGAGATTTCTTGAGTTATCCCGACAAACCACATACTGTTCTAAACAAAAACAGACGTTGCTACAAGAAGTATCTTATGACAGAAACCAACGTTTATTCTCAACAGATACCAGCTTTTCCTTTCGATAGAATCAGCAGCAACCATCAGACGTTGTATTTCTCTTCGCGCCTCAAAATGAAGTTGCGACAACTAATTAAAACGACGCCACTGCATGCCAACAACAGATGACAGATTATCTCAACTTGATCAATTGCTGAAACGCGAAACAATGCAGATGACGTAAAGAATCGCGTCATATTTTCTGCCAACAGCTGGTTTCACTAAATCACCCAATGATGACGTATGGGATATGTCACCATTGTTGCCAGTAGCTGCCACCAGCGATACAATCAACACGCTGTGTTTAAACTTATCAAAACGACGTCACCTCACCATCAGCAACTGGTCGCGCAAAATAATTTAAACGACATCGTAATGAATACGTAATACTCTCTGTTGACAGCTGATCTCCTAACCCAGCTGCTGGATCAAACAATGCAACAAGTCCCTCACGACTGGTACCAGAAGCAACACTCAAAACACTGCGTTACAACTAAAACGACGTCGCTTCTCACCAGCGACTGTTCCTCAACCAACAGCTGGTTACCCAGTCGCAAGCAGATACAATGCAACTACTGATTACCCAATCGCAAGCTCCTCTCACCAACAACTGATTTAACGCAACAACTGATCCACACAATGACTGGTTTAACGCAACTACTGATCAACACCACTACATCCAAAAGCTACAATCTGAAAATTTGAAATCATCAAGTCTATAATCCCGGCCATTACATTGTAGGAATTGACTAGAAATCTACTGCAATTGCATTCCTGACATCTGAAATCTGTTCAATACTGAAGGTTATTCAGAACATAAAACCAACGTCTGAATCTTTAACATAATGTGAGAACTGATATCACGAAAAGCTGAAACTCAACTCAAAGCACATCGAAGGCGGAATTACATAAACATGAAATGTAACGCCCCAAAATCCATAGGACCACATTTATGCATTTTATAAATCATATGGGCCAATTAGCAATTTTAAATATTTTGTATCTGCTGAATTATTGATTTCAGCAGGTGATGACACTTACTACTTCTAACTTCTTATCACCAGAATCCCAGAGAATTCACAGAGTCTAATGCTGGTGTCTGTAGAAATCGTTACCAGGATTTTGAATTCAATCTAATTTATAGAAGAATATCTCTGTTATTTGCAGAGTTCCCCATGCAATCTCTATAAATTCCACGTGTCATGCTGAGTATTTATCGATCAAAATAAGATAAGCACACACCGTTTGAACATCTTCCTGTATTCATACATATCGCTAACCAGATACCAGTTACTGTTCCAAACAAAAATAGACGTTGCTACAGTAAGTATCTTATGACAGAAACCAACGTTTATTCTCAACAGATACCAGCTTTTCCTTTCGATAGAATCAGCAGCAACCATCAGACGTTGTATTTCTCTTCGTGCCTCAAAACGACGTCGCGTCAACTAATTAAAACGACGCCGCTGCGTGCCCACAACTGATGACAGATTCTCTCAACTTGCTCAATTGCTGAAACGCGAAACAATTCAGATGACGTAAAGAATCGCGTCATCTTTTCTGCCAACAGCTGGTTTCACTAAAACACCCAACGATGACGTATGGGATATGTCACCATTGCTGCCAGTAGCTGCCACCAGCGTTACAATCAACACGCTGCGTTTCAACTTATCAAAACAACGTCACCTCACCATCAGCAACTGGTTGCGTTAAATAATGTAAACGACATCGTACTGAATACGTCATACTCTCTGTTGACAGCTGATCTCCTAACCCAGAAGCTGGATCAAACGATGCAACAAATCCCTCACGACTGGTACCAGACGCAACACTCAAAACGCTGCGTTACAACTAAAACGATGTCGCTTCTCACCAGCGACTGTTCCTCAACCAACAGCTGGTTACCCAGTCGCAAGCGGATACAATGCAACTACTGATTACCCAGTCGCAAGCTCCTCTCATCAACAGCTGATTTAACGCAACAACTGATCCACACAACGACTGGTTTAACGCAACTACTGATCAACACCACTACATCCAAAAGCTACAATCTGAAAATTTGAAATCATCAAGTCTATAATCCCGGGCATTACATTTCTCCCCCTCTAACACATGAGTTCGTCCTCGAACTCACCAGCAGTCTGTATATGCATTCTGTACATATAAAAATATTGAAATAGCAGAAACTCGATGAGAACTCACTTTATTGGAATAGATAGGGAAATCGTTGTCTCATGTCATCTTCAACTTCCCACGTAACTTCTTCAACTCCATGTCGATTCCATTGAATCTTCACCAATGGAATAATATTCGTTTGGAGTTGCTTCTATTTTCGATCCAGTATCTGAATTGGTTGTTCAAAGTAACTGAGAGATTCATCCAGTTCAGTTTCATCAGCAGGAATAACATGAGATGCATCACGCAGATATTTCCTTAGCATAGATACATGAAAGACATCATGTATACCCGAAAGAGATGGAGGTAATGTGATTCGATAAGCAAGATCGCTTATCTTCTCGAGAATTTCATAAGGACCAATAAATCGTGGAGAAAACTTCCCTCGTTTTCCAAATCGAATTGTACCCCTAAAAGGAGAAATTTTCAAGAATACTTTGTCCCCGATTTCAAAGCACAATGGTCGACGTCTAAAATTCACATATCTAGTCTGTCTATGTTGCGCTGTTCTCATTTTCTGCTGAATTAGTTTCACCTTTTCAGTCATTTCTCTTATCATATCTGGTCCCAATTCAGGTATATCTGACACATCATCCCAATACAACGGTGAACGACATTTTCTTCCATACAGTGCCTCAAACGGAGCCATCTCAATACTCGCCTGATAACTGTTGTTATACGAAAATTCCACAAGCGGTAATGAATCTTGCCATGTAATACCAAAATCTAATACCACAGCTCTAAGCATATCCTCAAGAGTCTGAATTGTTCGTTCAGTTTGTCCATCAGTTTGAGGATGATAAGCAGTGCTTAAATATAATTTCGTACCTAGAGCTTGTTGCAAGCTACTCCAAAAGTGTGAAATGAATCTCGTTTCTTTCTCTCAGCCTTCACCTGTTGGCAATTCAAACATTTTGAAACAAAATTAGTCACATCAGACTTCATTTGCTTCCACCAGTATTGCTTTTTCAAATCGTTGTACATTTTTCTACCTCCAGGATGTACACTGAACCTACTTCTATGCGCTTCGTTCAATATCTGTTGCTTCAACTCTGTTACATCTAGCACAACAAGTCTGTTATTCACATACAAGACATCATCAGATTTTACCCGATACTCAGATTGATGTCCAGATCTAACCATTTCAATCGACTTCTGGATACTCAGATCCCTCTTTTGTGCTGCTTTAATTAGAATCAATAATTTAGGTTCAGCACTGATAGCATAAACCCTTAGGGGTTTCATGTCCATCTCAAATAGATATCCAGACGTACAGCAATCCTCTATTAAGCTAGATGAGCGGGGTAGATTGAGTCTTTTGATTGATTTATGATTGATTACATTCTCGCATGGCATATGTCTTACTGTTTTTGAATTTTGTATTGCATGATTGTGTGATGAAATGGTACCTGTTGTGAGACTCTCTTCTCACACTAAGTGCCAGAAGCCACACTCTGGTCAGTGCAGACTTGGATAGAACGTCTGCTACAAGTGTGGGTTGCCAGGGCATATGATGAAGAATTGCCCAAAGTCAAGACAGCTGGTGACCAGCCGAGCATATGTGATGACAACCGAACAGGCCAATTCTACAGTGGTTACGGGTGAGATTTTAATAGCTGGTTTGCCTTCTGTGGCTTTGCTAGATTCAGGAGCCACCCATTCATTTATAGCAGCTAATTTTGCTAGGAAGCTACCCATTGGACCTGATCGTGTAGCTGTAGGTTTTTGTGTAACAGTGCCTTCAGGAGAAGAATTAGTATCCCATGATATGTTTAGGAATTTAGAACTTAGGCTCCAAGGGCATTCGATTTCCGTAGATTTGATTGTTTTGCTGATGCCTGAGTTCGACATGATTTTGGGGATGGACTGGTTAACCAAGCATGGAGTGGTAATTAATTTCAAGACTCGAGCAGTAGCAGTTAACCCGCCTAGAGGAGACCCGTTCCAATTTGAAGTCGCTCAGACGTGGAGGATTCCTCACCTTATATCAGCACTTAAGGCTCAGAGATGTTTAAAAAAATGAGGGGTAGGATATATGATAAGTCTGTCATCCTTAGAAGTGACTAGCAAGCCCCAACTTTCAGACGTGGAGGTGGTAAGCGAATTTCCTGAAGTTTTCCCATAAGATATACAAGGACTGCCGCCAGATAGAGAATTAGAATTTTCGATCGAATTAGTTCCAGGAGCAGCCCCTGTATCCAGACCACCTTATCATTTAGCTCCCTCAGAAATGAAAGAATTAAAGGAACAGATACAAGATCTATTAGAAAAGGATTTATTAGGCCAAGCACTTCGCCCTGGGGAGCCCCTGTTCTTTTTGTCAAGAAGAAGGATGGAAGCTTGAGACTGTGTAGAGACTATAGGGAGCTGAACAAACTGACCATTAAGAATAAATATCCCCTTCCTAGAATTGAGGATCTTTTTGACCAATTGAAAGGAGCAGCAGTCTTTTCTAAGATTGATTTAAGGTCGGGTTACCACCAGCTGAAGATTAAGGCAGCCGATATATATAAGACAGCCTTTAGAACCCGATACGGTCACTATGAATTTTTAGTGATGCCTTTTGGTTTAATCAACGCCCCATCAGCTTTTATGGACTTGATGAATAGAGTTTTCCAACCCTTTTTGGACCAGTTCGTAGTTGTGTTTATAGATGATATCCTAATATACTCTAAGACAAAGGTTGAACATGTTGAGCATTTAAGGACAGTGCTTCAAATTCTAAAGAGTAAGCAGCTATATGCTAAGTATAGTAAATTCGACTTTTGGTTGGAGAAGGTAGCATTCTTAGGTCACATTATATCTAAGGATGGATTAGAAGTAGACCCAGCCAAAGTAGAAGTTGTACGTGACTGGCCAGTGCCAAAGTCAGAGGTGAGGAGTTTCTTGGGATTAGCCGGTTATTATAGGCGATTCATTCAAGGATTTTCCAAGATAGTTGTCCCTTTGACCTCGTTAACAAGGAAGCTGGTTAAGTATGATTGGACTCCAGAATGCCAAATCAGCTTTGAGAAGTTGAAACAAGCACTGATAGCAGCACCAGTATTAACCATGCCGTCTGATCAAGGGAAGTTTGTGATTTATACAGATGCATCTAAGATGGGTTTAGGTGCCGTATTGATGCAAGATCGAAAGGTGATCTCCTATGCTTCCCGACAGCTGAAGGACCATGCGAAAAATTATCCCACGCATGACTTGGAGCTGACAGCCGTAGTGTTTGCCTTGAAGATATGGAGACATTATTTGTATGGGGAAAAGTGTGAGATATTCACATGTCATAAGAGCCTCAAATACTTTTTCACTCAGAAGGAGCTGAATATGAGGCAGAGGAGATGGCTGGAGCTGGTAAAAGATTATGATTGCACGATCAGCTATCACCCAGGAAAAGCTAATGTGTTTTCTGATGCATTGAGTAGGAAGTCCGTTGGGATAGCACAGCTCACTGTCCAAAGACCCTTGGCAGCTGAAATTGAGAAGTTGGGACTATAATTAGTAACCAGCAGCAGCAAGTCAGTCTTAGCAGATCTCTCGGTGAGATCAGATTTGATGGACCAAATTCGTGAGGGTCAGCCGAAAGATGAACAACTTCAGAATTGGGTTAAGCAAGATAGGGAAATAGGCAGCAGTCTCTACTTTTCAAACGGTGGAGTAATCAGATTTCAAGGAAGAATCTGGGAGCCACAAATGGACACCTTGAGATCAGATTTGATGACAGAAGCCCATACAGCCCCATACTCTGTTCATCCGGGGAGTACTAAGATGTACAAGGACCTTCAGCAGTTGTACTGGTGGCCAGGGATGAAATGAGACATTTCCAGATTTGTCTCGGAATGTTTAACTTGTCAGCTGGTGAAGGCTGAACATCAAAGACCAGCTGGGTTGTTGAAGCCACTGCCAATTCCCGAATGGAAGTGGGAATGTATAGCTATGGATTTTCCCACTTTTTTCCAGTGAAGACGACATACGATGTGGGCAGATACGCAGACTTGTATATAAAATAAGTAGTGAGGCTGCATGGTGTTCCCGTTTCAATTTTATCTGATAGGGATCCGAAATTTACGTCAGCTTTTTGGAAGAGTTTTCATAAAGCTATGGGTGCGAAGCTAACTTTTAGCACAGCCTTTCACCCCCAGACAGATGGACAATCGGAAAGAGTGATCCAGATTCTGGAAGATTTGCTCAGAGCTTGTATTGTGGATTTTTCCGAAGGCTGGGAGCTGAAGTTACCTCTAGTAGAGTTTGCGTATAATAATAGTTATCAATCAGCTATACAGATGGCTCCCTATGAAGCGCTCTACGATCGTAAATATAGAACACCTCTTCACTGGGATGAAGTTGGTGAAAGATCTGGTTTAAGACCAGATGTAGTGGAGAAAACAGCATCAGCTGTTAGGAAGATTAAGGAGCGGATGAAAGCTGCTCAAAGCAGGCAAAAGAGTTACGCAGACAACAGGAGAAGGGATATGAATTTTGAAGTCGGCGATCATGTATTTTTTAGAGTTGCACCAATGAAGGGAATTATGCGTTTTGGGAAGAAGGGGAAACTGAGTCCCAGATATATTGGACCATACGAGATTTTAGAAAGAGTAGGAACTTTAGCCTATCGTTTAGCGTTGCCCCCGCAGCTGTCAGCAGTGCACAGCGTATTCCATGTATCAGCTTTGAGGAAGTATATTCCTAACCCATCTCACGTATTAAGTCATGAACCTATCCAGCTAGCATCAGATTTGAGTTATGAAGAGAGACCAGAGAGGATTCTTCTTCGAGAAATTAGAAAGCTAAGAAACCGTAGTATTCCCATGGTTAAGGTTCAATGGTTCAATCAATCTGAACGAGAAGCTACGTGGGAAACAGAAGCTGATATGCTTAGTCGTTACCCAGAATTGTTTGGTAAGTGAATTTCGAGGACGAAATTTCTTTAAGGAGGGTAGATTTGTAGCGTCCCAAAATCCATAGGACCACATATTTAACCCTTTTTCTATTTCAAGGGCTTATTTGATATTGCGTATTTCAGCCTTAAGTTTATTTCGTTTGTTTTAACAGCTGATTTTTAGTTGTTGCTTTGAGTACATGACGCGGAAGGTTTCCAGGCAGCTGTCGCCCGAGCATAAACACGAGCAGATTCATATTTTGGTTTAAAATGCCCTCAGCTGGACAAAAATAGTTCTTTTAAAATGTTTTGGTAAAGTTTTAAAATTCAAAATAGTAGTAGGGAATATTTGGCAAATTCTTTTGAAAAGGACACGGGTTGGTAGGATCACATGCCTACTCAAGTGATAATACCTACTACAAGTCATATCTCGTATATGATTGTTTTCATAACAAGAGAGTTTCATCGTTGTCCAGAAATTTCTCTCTTTCTCTCTAAAAACTTCAAAGTGCTCGTAGTGGTGCTTGTGGAGAACTCCTGTTGAGACCCACTGTAAGAGTAGATGCCCAACTAGCCAACTTATGGCGTGTGGGTTTTATTGACTCTTTGTATAATTATCTTTATTTATGAAATTCGCATTTCTTTTATGGCATTATTTATTTTCATTATGTTATAATGTTAGCAATTGTGTTGGATACAGACATAGGATGCACTATAGTGTAAGTTAGATGTGATAGTGGATATGATGGCTATCATGAAACACATCTAATAGTCACTGTGTATTCTGAACTCGTTCCTAGTCGATTGGGCCGTCAAAATGAGGATAAGGCCGCCCGAGCTTGAGACTAGCAATCAGCGATGTGAAGTACCATGTTTCATTGGTAGGTAACATTGTGATAGTCGATTGGGCCGTCAAAATGAGGATAAGGCCGCCCGAGCTTGAGACTAGCATCTGCGATGTGAAGTACCATGTTTCATTGGTAGGGAACATTGTGATGTTCTGAGCATGCAGATGGATAGTGACCTGGTGATCTATCGAACTACCCTCGTTAGGACTTTCCAAGT
>KQ988432.1:155343-167067 GCA_001598015.1 Dorcoceras hygrometricum | reverse complement strand
GTCAGCCTGCACTAGAAGGCCTGACGAGATCAGCATGGACGGATTCTCCGTCAAGTTGGCCGGAACAATTTCCGGTGAAGCAAGGCGGCGGCGCTAGGCGGCGGCGGCGGCGGCGGCTTTGAGTGAGAGGAGGGAGGGCGGCGCACGCTTTAGGGTTAGGGTTATCATTAAGTATCAAGTATGTTGTGGTTATGAAGCCTAAGTCTATATTAAATAGACTTAGTGATGGACTTGGACCGGCCCAATGGGCCCGGGTCCAACGGATGAACATTCAGTACATGCCCATCACCGTGACTTCATCGTAACTCCGATCGCCGATCAGATCGGACCGATCGACTCAGTTTCCAAAACTGAATACTATGATCTGAAAAACCATTTTTCAGAACCCCAGTGCAAAATGACCGTTTTGCCCCTCAACAGCGGGAAATCATGATTTGACCGCTGTTGACTTTTAGGAAGTCGCACTCCCCAAAATCCTCTTTCATGCTCAACACATTGAGCTGAGTATCTACTTGTGTGACCCTCATTGGTTCAGGGATACAGCCAGCCATGGGCCCACAACCATTGTGGCTCCGAAATCACAATTTCGGACTTGCCCAACGGATCATGGTAAAGCGTCTAGCAACATCGCCCCATGATCCCCTAGGTATCACTGATAGTTCCTGCAAGAACCAGTTGGTCGTGGTTAGCGTACAGTACGGTCCTTTCAATCCATATATCCCGATCAGATCAACGACCATTGGTAAATCGAGAGTCGTGAGAGATCCGATAGCTATGCATACATCTTGGAGATCGAATAGTGACATCACGAGTGTAACTAGGTAAACCCATTTACCTAAAACACTTCTAGTACTCTGACCAGAGATTTATACACTATTATCCCCTCAGATAGCATAGGATATCCACGCATGTCTGCGAGAGGTGAATCCTCGACAACGAAGCATCGACTCCTACATGCATCGGGACCTCACCCAATCCTGCCGCCTAATGACCCCAAGTGAGTCGGCAAACGGGTCAAAGTGAGACGCCTATCATGTAGAGTCTCAATGACGTTTCGAGTCGTGAGGACTAATCAGTACAACCAAGACCTCGGACTTGTCCACTCGACAAATGGTAACCACTTGGAAAGTCTGAATGAGGGTAGTTCGATAGATCACCAGGTCACTATCTATCTGCATGCTCAGAACATCACAATGTTCCCTACCAATGAAACATGGTACTTCGCATCGCAGATACTAGTCTCTAGCTCGGGCGGCCTTATCCTCTTTTTGACGGCCCAATCGACTAGGAACATGTTCAGAATACACAGTGACTATTATATGTATTTCATGATAGCCGTCATACCCACTATCACATCTAACATACACTTTAGCGTATTCTAGGTCTTTACTCAACGCAATTGTTAATCATCATACAACACAATGAAAGTAAAGAAGGTCATATAAATAAATGCGAATATCATATATAAAGATTGTTTCATACAAGAGTCTATAAACCCACACGCCACAAGTTGGCTAGTTGGGCATCTACTCTAACACCCTCTCCTCCACGCCTCTCTCGGCCGCCGCCCCCTTGCCATCGCGCCGCCGCCGCTTGTCGTGATCGGACTTGTTCCGATCACCTTGTCGTGGAGATTCCATTCATGGAAAATTCGTCAGCTCTTCTAGTGCAGACTGACGAAGGAGTCCTGTTTCCAGTCGTGGACCGGATTTGGAGATCTACCGCCGCCAACCTTTGAAGTGCCAGATTCCCTGTGAATCTGGTCGGAGCCAGGCGCCTAGACGCCAGCAAGGTATCTTATTTAAAACATCCTATGTATGTTTTACTGCCTTGATTGTTATGTATTGACCGATTCCCGGTGCAAAATTTTAAACTTCCGCTGCGCCCCGGGATACGGGATCCGGATCCAACGCTGCGTCAACACCCACGGCTTCTGTGTTTCGCAGGTTTAAGGCAAGTAAAGGCTGATTCTTTCTACGCCATTTTAAAGCATATATTGTTCTTCAGTGCATGATTGTTGCCTGTTTATGTTAAGATAAGTTATGTTCCTGTTTAAGCATTTTTTAGGAAATGCTTGGATGAACGGGTTCAAGTTTTGTTCTGTTGAAAATTTTAAAGAGTGCTTCGAGGAAGAAGATGAAAATGTTGTTTTAAAATGTTGAGCAATCGGGTTTAAGTAGTATGTTCATGAATGATCTTTATTCCGATGGATGGTGACATCGGAACTTGACGCTATGTAATCGGAGTTGCTAGTCGAATCAGAAGTTAAGTCTGGTTTGATAGGCAACGACTGATAGCGCAGCCGTCGTTTTGATGTTACAACACCAAGTTATACTCAGTAGTTCCCCTTTTTAGCATTTATCTTTGTGTTAAAATTCTAAGTGTTGCGTTCAGCCGTTGATATTTGTATACGTTCAGCCGTGAGTGGTCTTGCGTCTGAATTGGGTTAGTCCTTCATTATTGTTTAACTTACAGCTGAGTTGACTACGGTCAACAACAAACAGCTGATTTTCTTAGAACCACCATCTGATTGTTCATAAACCAACAACTGATTTTTATCCAAAAGTCTGGTTTGATAGGCAACGACTGATAGCGCAGCCGTCGTTTTGATGTTACAACACCAAGTTATACTCAGTAGTTCCCCTTTTTAGCATTTATCTTTGTGTTAAAATTCTAAGTGTTGCGTTCAGCCGTTGATATTTGTATACGTTCAGCCGTGAGTGGTCTTGCGTCTGAATTGGGTTAGTCCTTCATTATTGTTTAACTTACAGCTGAGTTGACTACGGTCAACAACAAACAGCTGATTTTCTTAGAACCACCATCTGATTGTTCATAAACCAACAACTGATTTTTATCCAACAGCTCTTATCCAACAGCTGATTTTCTTAGAACCAACAGCTGATTTTTATCCAACAGCTGATTCTTATCCAACGACTGATTCATTACCCAACGTTTGATTCTTACACTACGACGTCGTTTCATTTAATACATCTGTTTCAATATTATCAAATATCCTTGCGTCTGTTTTATTATAACGAAATTGTTTCCCTTAGCAAAAGCTGATTCCTTTTAACGATAAGTCCCAGTAGTAGAACCCGATACTCGACAATGATTTAAAGAAGTTTTAAAGAAAGAAATTTCGAAGCACTGTGAACCCGAACGATGATTTCAAAATCAAATTTCAACCAGCTATGAGTTTAAAGGAAGAACGTTTCAATTTAAGGATTTATGGCATAGATAACAGACGGTCACCATGGAGGGGTGAGCAGCTGTCCAGATATCAGTTGCCCCTTCACCACGAGCTAAATGCTAAGTCTGATATCAGTAGTCACTTGATCAGGTGCACCACGGACCTAAGGAGAGCTCCTAAGCCATAAATTACAAGAAAATAAGAATGGGATCTGGGTCATCTGCCCAATTTCCAAGTTTAACGAAAGAAATTCTATGAAAGATGATGAATGACTTCCTTTAAACTGTTTGTTAAATTACGATATGTTTAGATGTCTGCCTGCATTATGCGAAATTGTTATCTTCAGATTTTACTTGCTGATCCCCTAGGCTCATTAGTTTTAAAATGGTGCAGGTGGGACAGAGTTGGGGCAGGCGGGAGGCAGCGACTGAACCAGTTGTGGTGATTGTGTTTATCTACGACCGATGTTTTTCCGCAGCAGCTGTTGTTGTTTTTGATCTTTTGTTAAGTCTGTATTAGATCCATTACAACAATAGTGAATGCATATAGAATTACAAGGTTGTAATATCTCATTTTGCACTTTTGTAACATCTGTTATTAAAGAAATTGTTTCAGTCGTTCCCGTATCTGGCGCCATATTATGTTTGTGTTTGAATTTTGATTTAGTTATAAGAAATACAGCTTATAACAATTCCCATTCAGCCCTTATTTTCTTTTTATTATTCTTTCGTGACCCCATGAGGATTGGGGCGTCACAGATTCTCTAGTATCGCTAAGTCAATGACGTAGTTGACTCAGAAATACAAGAGGTTTGTGTGGACTGAGCAATGCGAGAATAGTTTTCAATTGATCAAGGAGAATCTAACTACAGCGCCTGTATTGGCTTTGCCGTGTGGTTCAGGTGGTTTTGTGGTTTGTGCAGATGCTTCCTTGAATGGATTGGGTTGTGTTTGATGTAGAATGGTCGAGTCATTGCATATGCTTCTCGTCAGTTGAAACCGCATGAGACTCGTTACCCAGTTCATGATTTGGAGTTGGCAGCAGTGGTTTTTGCTTTGAAGATTTGGCACCACTACCTGTATGGTGAGCAATTTGTGGTGTACTCCGACCACAAGAGTCTTCAGTATCTGTTTTCTCAGTCAGATTTGAACATGAGACAGCGTAGGTGGATGGAGCTGCTTAAGGATTTTTATTGTGAGATCAAGTATCAGCCTGGGAAAGTGAATGTGGTTGCTGAGGCATTGAGCAGAAAGGCTCAAGTGGCGATGGCTTCGATACAGATTTCGAAGGTCCATGAGCATCTAAGCACTACTGGTTGGATATTTTACCCAGCTGAGGATTATGTTGTGGTGTCTTCTTTTCAGAGCAGCTCAGAGGTGTGATCCATCCATCCATGAGTTGAAGCTTAAGGTGAGATCTGGTCAATTGGAGGACTACTTTGTTTCATCATATGGGTGTTTGAGGTTTCGTAACAGGCTCGTTGTGCCAAATCTGATCGACTTGAAGGAGGAGATCTTGAGAGAAGCGCATTACAGTAGACTTAGTGTCCATCCTGGTGCAAGGAAGATGTATCATGCCTTGAAGAAACATTACTGGTGGACAGGTTTGAAAAGTGATGTTGCTGATTTTGTAGCCCGTTGTCTGAATTGTCAGCAAGTCAAGGCCGAGAGGATGAGACCTGGTGGTTTGTGATAGACAGATTGTCGAAGTCTGCGCACTTCATTCCCTATAGCATGACCTATTCGTTGAAGAAGATGGCGAAAATGTACGTAGATTTTGTGGTGGCGGTTGCATGGTGTGCCAGTTTTCGATTGTTTCAGATCGTGATCCGAGGTTTACTTCCAGATTTTTGGAAGAGTTTGCAAACAGCTTTGGGTACCAGATTGGCGATGAGTACATCGTATCCTCCCCAGACAGATGGACAATCTGAGAGGACTATCCAGATTTTAGAGGATATGTTGAGAGCTGTTGTGATGGATTTTAGTGGTAACTGGCAAGATTCGTTGTCTTTAGTTGAGTTTTCCTACAATAAAAGCTATAAGGTCACGATTGGAATGGCACCATTTGAAGCTTTGTATGGCAGAAAGTACAGATCGCCGATATGTTTGGAAGAAGTGGGGGAGAAGCAGCTGTCTTCTCCAGAGTTTGTGCAGCAGATGAGAGATCAAGTGGATCTGATTCGCTAGAGAATGAAAGCTGCACAAGATCGCCAAGCAAGTTATGCCAATAAGAGGCGTAGGCCCTTAGAATTTTAGGTTGGTGATCTAGTTTTCCTTAAGGTTTTTCCTTTCCGCAGTGTGATGAGATTTGGTCTCAAGGGAAAGTTGGCTCCTCGTTATGTTGGTCCTTATGAGATAGCTGAGAGGATTGGCCCTTTGGCATATTGTTTGCTGTTTCCACCAGATTTGTCCTCCTTACATGATGTGTTTCATGTTTCGATGTTGAGGAAATATGAGCCAGATCCCTCGCATGTGTTGAGAACTGATGAGGTGGAGCTAGATAGAACTTTGAGTTATGTTGAATATCATTTGCAGATGTTGGATAGAAAAGAGAAACAGCTGAGGAATAAGACCATTCCTTTGGTGATGGTCCAGTGGAGCAAAAATGGTAGAGAGGAAGCTACTTGGGAACTGGAAGATAAGATGCAACGTGAGTGGTCGCATCTGTTTGAGTGAGCACCGTATCAGATTCCAGTAGTTGGTTGTTCTTTGTTATTTCCTGGTAGATGTTTTCTTATGTTTATTTCCCCAGTTATCTTGAACTCTTGATTTGGAGTTGATTGATTTCGAGGATGAAATCCTGTTTTAGTGGGGGAGAGATGTGAGACCCGAAAGTTTAGAAGGATTAATTGAGTTAATTAATCGGGTTTTATTGGATTCAGATTTGAGAGAACGAGTCTAGGTGTCCAGCTTTGAGTTTGTATGCTTGGAGAAGTTATCGGGTTTTGTATAAGTCCTTAGAACAGATCTGGAGAGTTAGAGTCTTGTTGTGGGATCTGTTCAGATGCGAGTGTTAGTCATCGCTGAGTGATCGCGTTCAGCAGTGGTGATGGAATCTGCTGTCGCTAAACAGAAGAGAGTACGCTAGCTTTTTTTTGTAGCGAGTTGCTAAACTACGTTGTTTGGATTAGTTGGAACGACAGCGTTTTGGTTTAGCGGGCGAGACTCAGTTGTGAGCAGCGTTGGTCTTCAGATTCGTGAGAGATCTGAGTGTGTAGAGAGCGACGCCGTTTTGGGTTTCAGATTCTTCTTGCGCTAGCGATTCAGATCTGAGTAGCGGGTGACGTGTCCAGTTGCGATAGTGGACTTGTGCGACGTCGTTTGAGTTAGTCGAGATCTGTTTGCTGTAGAGAGATCTGTTGAGAGATTCAGATCCGAGCGGGAATATCAGCTTTGTACATTAAGTTGTCGGTGGGATCTGTTCAGCAAGCATAGACATATTTGAGTATATAGAGGACTTTTACCCTTGTCCATTATTGTTCCCGACACTTAGAATATTTCCTGATAGCAAACTCTGTCGTGATACCCTAGCTACTGTTCACCGAACCTTATCTTCTTCGATTGCCGACGATAGATAGCTCCGATTGAAGTAAGAGTGGTAGCGCTGGACTCCTCTTGCTAGGACGCTTCGACTAGCACTGCTTTTGGACGCTTGCTTGAAGCTGGTGAGGTGTGCGAAGACATCTTCCTTCTCTAGTCTGTTAGCATAAGCATCGTATTTCGTTTGCCGTTGAGGTAGCTCGTTGGGTAAGTACTAAAGATCCTACCTTGTGCTTTGTTTAGAGCCTTCTGTTGTGTTAGAAGGGTAGGACAGATTTGGGTTGAGCTTGTAGCTCCTAATTTGTGGTTTCTGTGTTACTGTCCCTGAGTTAGTATCTGTGTTTGGCTTAGCAGGTGTGAGATCTGTGTTGCTCAGGACCCCTATTGTAGTAATTGTAGCATAGAAGACTTGAGGTACGGATGCGAGCTTGTTTTACAGCGTTGAATTGGGCATGGATATTATGTGCTGCTGTGTATGCTTCTGTGCCGTTATCTGCTTGCTTGTATTGTGTTGTTAATCGCAAGTTGTTCATTGCATACGCATTATTCATTTGCATTCAGATCCTGTTGAGCTTGCCTTGTTGCTGTTGATCTCTATGTGTACCAGGATGCTATTGAGGCTGAGCGGGTAACTCCCGTACCTCATCTCCCTGTTGGGATCTGTTAACCGCTATGAGTGGAGTGGGTAGCTCCAACACCTCATGAGTTGGGCAACAGCAGGTTGAGTTATGTTGTGCATCTGGTGCCGTGTATTGAGACGAGTGGGTAGCTCCCATATACTCACACACCCCGTGGCCACTGTTAACTGTTGTTCAATTGATCTGTTGTTGTTTGTTGAGCAGTCCTTGAGATCCTTTTGGCTCCCTGTTTTTGGTTGTAGCCTTGTTCACATGCATAGCACTTGCATTTTATCTGTTGTCATTTAACTATTGTTTTTCAGTTGCTCTCCATACTGGGGTTTGATCCCATGTCCCTCTGGGGCTGGTGTTGTTTGCCTGTGTATGTGTTTTCAGGTTATCATGGTCACTCTGCTGGTCGTGGAGTAGACCCAGGTGGAGGTGCCTCAGAAGGTGGTTAGAGTGTCCCAGTTAGCGTATAGCATATATGTATAAGTACTGTCAGCCGGGGAATGCCCTGTGCTTTATTATATTTCAGTTGTTTTATGTAGTGCTTGTATCTGTTGAATGTTGTACTGTTGTACTGACTTATTTTAATTACTGGGATATTTTGAGTATTACAGTATTTTAAATTATGTATCTTTCAGTCAGGACAAAGCGAAAATTTTAGCCACTATTTTATTTCTTCTGCTATGTGTTTGCGTGGTTAAACTCTGTGTTTGTGCACGAGGCCTGACAACATCTACAGCTGAAGCAGAGTATCTAGCAGTTGGAAGTTGCTGTGCTCAGATCTTAGGATTCAACATCAGCTCAGAGATTACGGCATTGATGCTTCTGAAGCTCCTATTTTCTGTGACAATATCAGTGCCATAGCTATTACTCAGAACCATGTGCTGATTCCATAACAAAGCACACAGACATAAGGCATCACTTCATATAAGATCACGTGCTTAAGAAGGGCGTTCGACTGGAGTATGTGTCAAAGGATCAGCAAGTTGCTGATATTTTCATGAAACCTCTACCAGACGTTAAGTTTTCGTATTTTCGAAATATTCTTGGTCTCTTATGCCTTAATCTATGATTGCGCCAGATTTTGCAGGTTGAACAGCTTTCGTTTACCTCAGCTTTGGGTTTTCTGTTCAGGGGGAACGACGAGGAACCTCAGATTTGGTAAAATTCAGATTTGGGAGAACCTCGGCTTTAGGGGGAACAACAGATCAGAGTTAATAAGTGCTGAGTCAGCTGAATACGTGTGATCTGAATCTATTCAGATTTCGCATATATACAGCTGATATTTATATGTGATCTGATCTGACAGTACCCCAGCTGGAACATTAAAAATATCAACGGTTGTGATGTATTTAAATGGCAGTTATATTTTTACTTTTAATCGTACGGGTTAAAATTTGAAAAACTTTTCAAATTCTGATCGTGCCATCGGATGATTGACACGTGTTTTTTCATCATGCGAAACATCACATCTACATTATTATCGTACCGTTTCGTATTCCTCTCTCTTTTATGCGTCTTTTGATTTTTCTCTAACACTTACCTTGCGAAAAATTACTCTCGTGCTTTCAAGTGCATTCTCTGCAGATTATCGCATTCTCGACGTACTATTTTGTTCAATCAATCTATTGCAATGGCTGCTTCAATCATCCAGAACGCTATTCAGATCAACTTCGACTCAGTTCTGGGTTTCTCTGACGAAGGTATGGTCACTATGTTCAAAACCCTTGAGTCGACTGGACTTCGTGGGTTTCTGGGTTGTTCTTCTGCTATCTATGAAGGAGATTTGGAGACCTTCTTTTCCAATGCCTTAGTGAGAGAGAATGCAGTAATAAGCTCCGTTCAGGGAACGTTTATAGAAATTTCTGAAGAGCAGTTTGCTGGAGTGTTTGAGCTACCGTCAGAGGGGCTGACGTCAGTAGATGAGTTGCCTAAGGATCTGATAAAGGAAGCGAGGAAAGCCTTTTTTGCGAGTGATGAACCGATTAAGACTTCGTGCAAGAAGAAGGAGATGAAGGTGGAATTTAGGCTGTTGAATGATATTCTGGAGAAGACTGTTATGGCCAAGGCTGGCTCTTTTGATGCCATAACCCACGAACGATTTTTGCTCATGACAGCCATCCACGGAGGTATCAAAATAAACTGGAGCCGATTCATGTTCGATATTCTGAAGGATATGGTGACTCCCTCTTCAAATCAAGCCCAGGGGTTTGCCGTTCAAATCTACGTTCTACTAAAGGGAGCACCAGATCTGACTCTGGGAGAATCAAAGCCGTTCCCACCTTCGAAAATTCTTACTGTCAAGACTGTTGGCACTTACTGTTAGAGTAGATGCCCAACTAGCCAACTTGTGGTGTGTGGGTTTTATAGACTCTTGTATATGACAATCTTTATTTATGAAATACGCATTTATTTATGGCATTCTTTATTTTCATTATGTTATATATAATGTTTACAATTGTGTTGGATAAAGACCTAGAATGCACCATAGTGTATGTTAGATGTGATAGTGGATATGATGGCTATCATGAAACACATCTAATAGTCACTGTGTATTCTGAATTAGTTCCTAGTCGATTGGGCCGTCAAAATGAGGATAAGGCCGCCCGAGCGTGAGAATAGCATCTGCGATGTGAAGTACCATGTTTCATTGGTAGGGAACATTGTGATGTTCTGAGCATGCAGATGGATAGTGACCTGGTGATCTATCAAACTACCCTCGTTCGGACTTTCCAAGTGGTTATCATTTTTCGAGTGGATAAGTCCGAGGTCTTGGTTGTACTCATTAGTCCTCACTACTCGAAATGCCATTGAGACTCTACATGATAGGCGCCTCACTTTGACCCGTTTGCCTACTCACTTGGGGTCATTAGGCGGCGGGATTGGGTGAGGTCCCGATGCATGTAGGAGTCGATGCTTCGTTGTCGAGGATTCACCGCTCGCTCTCATGCGTGGATATCCTATGCTATCTGAGGGGATAATAGTGTATAAATCTCTGGCCAGAGTACTGTGCTTCGTTGTCGAGGATTCACCGCTCGCTCTCATGCGTGGATATCCTATGCTATCTGAGGGGATAATAGTGTATAAATCTCTGGCCAGAGTACTGGATGTGTTTTAGGTAAATGGGTTTACCTAGTTACACTCGCGATGTCACTATTCGATCTCCAAGATGTATGCATAGATATCGGATCTCTAGCGACTCTCGATTTACCAATGGTCGTTGATCTGATCGGGATATATGTGTTGAAAGGACCGTACTGTACGCTAACCACGACCAACTGGTTCTTGCAGGCACTATCAGTGATACCTAGGGGATCATGGGGTGATGTTGCTAGACGCTTTACCATGATCCGTTGGGCAAGTCCGAAATTGTGATTTTAGCCACAATGGTTGTGGGCCCACGGCTAGTTGTATCCCTGAACCATTGAGGGTCACACAAGTACTGGATTCATGATTCCCGCACGGAAACTGAGCTCAATGTGTTGAGAATAGGAAGGGGATTTTAGGGAGTGCGACTTCCTAAAAGTCAACAGGGGTCAAATTGCGATTTCCCATTGTTGAGGGGCAAAACCGTCATTTTGGACTAGGTATCTGAAAAACTGTTTTTCGCATCATAATATTCAGTTTTGGAAACTGAGTCGATCGGTCCGATCTGATCGTCGATCGGAGTTGTGATGAAACCGTGGTGATTTAAATGAACCGAATGTTCATATGGACTTGGGCCTGACCCAAGTCCAATTGGGCCGGTTCAAGCCCATGAACCATATTTAATTAGTAGAGATGGTCTAGGGCTAAACAATCAATCATTCAATCAAACCCTAGCCTCCAAGCTCCAAAACCGCCGCCCCTCCTCTCAAACCTCACGCACGGCCGCCGCCCACCGCCGTGCCTCCGCCGTGCCGCCGCCGTCCGTTCGTCGTGTGATCGGACTTGTTTGGATCACCGCGACAAGGAGTTTCCGTCCGTGCCAGAATCCGTCATATCTTCTAGTGCAGATTGACGGAGGAAGCTTGTTTCCGATCATGGACCTGATTAGGAGGATCTACCGCCGCCTACAATTCAAGAGCCAGATTTCCCTGTGAATTCTGGTTGGAGCCAGGCGCCTAGACGCCAGCAAGGTAGCAATTCGATAAACGCCCTATGAATGTTTATTGATTGTTTTTAATATATTGAACGTTTCTCGAGGCAATTTTTGATTTCCGCTGCACCCCCAGGAAACGGGATCCTGATCCGCCATTGTCGCCAACAGTGGTATCAGAGCCCAGGCTCGGATCCTTCAATACATAATTGTGCCATAATTGCATGGATCTCAAATTTTTCAGAACAAAAAAAAAATTTGAAACGGGCCGTGGCGCCGCCGCGCATGGCG
>KQ988432.1:112855-137032 GCA_001598015.1 Dorcoceras hygrometricum | reverse complement strand
ATCTGAAAAATTGTTTTTCGCATCATAATGTTCAGTTTTGGAAACTGAGTCGATCGGTCCGATCTGATCGTCAATCGGAGTTATGATGAAACCGTAGTGATTTAAATGAACCGAATGTTCATATATTGGATTGGGCCCGCCCCACGTCCAATGGGCCGGTTGAAGCCCATGTACCATCTTTAATTACTTAAGTTGGTCTAGGGCTACAATCAATACAATTAAAAACACTAAACCCTAGCCTCCAAGCTCCAAAACCGCCGCCCCTCCTCTCAAACCTCACGCACGGCCGCCGCCCACCGCCGCGCCTCCACCGCGCCGCCGCCGTCCGTTCGTCGTGTGATCAGACTTGTTTCGATCACCGCGACGAGGAGTTTCCGTCCGTTCCAGAATCCGTCAGATCTTCTAGTGCAGATTGACGGAGGAAGCTTGTTTTCGGTCGTGGACCTGATTAGGAGGATCTACCGCCGCCTACAATTCAAGAGCCAGATTTTCCTGTGAATTCTGGTTGGAGCCAGGCGCCTAGACGCCAGCAAGGTAGCAATTCGATAAATGCCCTATGAATTTTTATTGATTGTTTTTAATGTATTGAACGTTTCCCGGGGCAATTTTTTATTTTCGCTGTGCCCCCGTGAAACGGGATCCGGATCCGCCATTGTCGCCAACACTTACATTGCTAAAAACAAATCTGTGTCGACAATGCTGAAGAGGTGACAGATGAGCCAGTGGTGGAAAAGGTGGTTAAGGCAGTAGCAAAGAGGAGACGCGCTCCTGATACTGAACCTGTTGCAAAGAAGAGGCGCACTACTATTGCGAGAGCTGCTCCCACAGAAAATACTTTGGCGATTGTACCAGTGGTACAAGAGGCTGTACCAATTACTGTTGTACCAGCTGAGATCCCTAGCTCTCCAAGACGACAAGCTCCAAATGGAAATTGTTTTTCCAAGCGGAGTCAGATGAGGAGGAAACTGAAATGGAGATAGTTGTGGTGGTGACAGAGGAGAAAGATAAGGAGAAAACAATTGATGAGGAGACAGCTGAGAAAATAGTTGATGAGGATACGGATGAGGAGACCGTTGAGATGGAGACCGCTGAAAAGGAGCAAACTGACACAGATACAAATGAAAAGGAGAAAGCTGATGATGAGACAGTTGAGAAGGGAACAGTTGAGAAGGAGAAAGTTGAGGAGACTATTGACTCTGAAGACACAGAACCCCTGAGCAAGGTTCTGAAGCTTACCGAGACATCTTGTCTGATGAGGAGTCGATGTCCATTGATGATTTGTTGAAGCAAATTCCTGAAGACATGATGCTTCCATCTGTCACAGCTGAAGAGCCTACCAAAATTAAATTTGTCTGTGGAATTGTTTTCAGGAAATTGGATTGGCACAAGGCCACCCTTTCGACGATTGACCCTGCTGACAAGGGGAAAGAGCCCCTTGTAAAAGAGATAAAGGGCAATCCGGCTAAGGAGATGTTTGCTTTGATTTCTGCCGATGCTGAGTTTCTTGTACAGATTAGAGAAGCCGTTGTAGAAGAAATTGTTTCATTCTTTTATTCTTTCAGTCTTCGTAGCCTGTCAGCTTTGACGTCGGTTTCAGATCTTGCCGTGAAAGAAGAGCAGATGTGTTGGATCTGTTTTTACAGATCCTAATTAAGTTTTGAATTACACAAAACCTGTTGTTGTTATTCTAACAATTCTATTCTAAGTGCGCAGATTTCAGGTCAAAGAATATGTCCAGCAGATGTTTCACAATGAATGTTCAGCAGTTGGTTTGATGTTCTTGGATCAGCAGTTGAATTAGCGATGGAGACGTCCAGAGCTGAATCAGTTGTTCGTAATCAGCTGGAGCATGATGAACCAGCTGAAATGATGACAACCAGCTGAAGAGCTAAAGTGCGAAGCGAACTAGCTGGTTTATGTATTAAGAAGCTTGCTGAAGAAGAAGAAGAAGATTCAAGTTATAAGTACTGCTGACGAATCTGTTAGCAGTCGCAAAGATATAAGTACTGTTGATGAATGAGCTGTGATGACATCAGCCTTGATGTCATCACAATCAGCAGATGGTTTTCAGCAGATGAAGAGAAGCGCGAAAGCTGAAGCGACGTCGTGTTTTGAATCAGCAGATGAAGCAAAGCGTGAGTGAAGAAGCGACGTCGTATGGATATTCAGCAGATGGATTAGAAGTTGATGACGTCATCGGTGACGTCATCCAGTCGCAAGAATCAGCAGGTAGCTTGCATTCCAGACGCAAGAGGAAGCGACGTCGTAGAAGATCCAGTCGCAAGCTACAGTGCAATCAGCAGATGCTATTTGAAGATGGAAAAACGATGTCGTTTACATAAGTTGATACGACAGCGTTTTGCTCTTGCGATAAAGATTCAGCAGGAAGACTTTGCGTTGTTATTTCAGCAGACGAAGCTACAGTATCCAGTCGCAACGCAAAGATATCCAGTCGCAAGATGATTTCCAGACGCAAGCAACAGCAGCATCCAGTCGAGAGCTCATATGTTTCAGCTGTTGCTACGCATCCAGTCGTTGTGAAATCCAGTCGCTAGAAGAGAAGAAGCAGGCGAAGTGAAGAGATTCAACCAGTCGCAAGATTCAGTCGCAGTGAAGATTCAGCAGCGAAGCAGTTGACGTTTTATCAAAACTGGATGTCAACTGCTGAGCTTATTTCAAATGAAGAAAGCGACAGTAGCCTGCAAAAGTAAAGGACGCAAGTACTGTTACTTTTCAGAGGAGCGTTGCACAATTATGGAAAGAAGACAAGATAGCCTTCTGGAGAACTGAGAAGTTTTGGAAGCTTTCCAACGGGAAGATATTTACAGAGGCTATATATTGGAGGCGACGCCAATTGAAGAAATAGACCACAGGTCCTAAGTCAGTCGACAGTGAACGAGACGCTATGCGTTCGTTCAGTTGGTGCAACTACAATACTGTGGGAAATATTCATTGATTACACAGTGCACCAACAGAGGGAAAATAATCTGAAGTGAAGCTGTCAACTAATCATTCGAGAGAGAGTTTCATTGCAGTTGACAGTGTAGCTAGAATTAGCTTGTTAGAGCAATTCCCTCATGTGTGAGAAAAACAGAGAGATGAGAGCTTAATTGTATCAATCTCACACACCCGGATTCATTCACAACTGTTTGTGAATGAATCTCGAAATATGTTCACAGATTCCGTCCAAGCATGAAGACGTTAAACTCTTGTGTATGTAGTTAGTCACACAGTTGCGGCTGATGTGCAGTTATGAAGTAGTGGATCCTTCCGAGGTGGAAGAAGGGGAGATGTAGGATGTTGATATTCGAACTTCCATAAACAAATATGCTGTGCTGAGTATCGTGTTCTTTAAGCTTTCTGTATTGCATATTCACTTAGCACGCATTGCACGTTTACATATCAGCACTTGCTTGTATTTAGCATTCGCATTAACAGTTCAGCACTTAGCATCGCATATCATTGCATACAACAGCACACTAGCAGTTGCATAGTCTTGGACAGATTTATGTGAAACATAAATCTGTTTGAGTTGTTTTAAAATATAGGATTCAGTTCTGGTATTTTCCGCATGATATTTAAATCATACCAGATCGGTTTCCGGTGCTCTTTCAAATGATTTTATATGTTCAAGAACAAACGAGCTATTTCAGCTCAAGTTAGTATCGGCAGCGCGAAAATCTTTTAAGTCTTTTATCAAATGCGCGCCTGCTGATCTTGTAATCCTATTTCCAGGGACCAACAAGATGCTACAATGGGATGAGACAGATTCTTTGCAGACAGCTGTTCGGAGGCGTTTGTATATAACTGCCAAGTACAGAGAGATGTTACTTAGGAAATTTTTGGAGGCAAGGCATAAAAATTTTGAATCTGGTACGCGTACTTTAGCTATAGATCTCAAGTTTTGGACTTGCTTTCAGAAGCTCATAGCATTTCACTAATCAATCTGCTGGAGCAACTGAGGCAACACAGATTGGAGTGGACACGGCCATCTAGCTCAAAGCTGTTTGGAGGAGCTGGTGTACAGAGTGGAGGGATTCATTCCCAATTTTATCCGAACGTTACTTCTACCAGCTGGGTAAGGCCTTTAATTTTTATTTACGGATCTTGGCAAGTTGTAGAGGGTGCAGATCCTAGGCCTGCGAGGTTAGCTATGCCACGTATTTCAAGACCAAAGAGGCAGCTCCCGCAGAGGCCATTCGTGGATGCGTTTGCCCCCATTTGTATTTTTATTGAACCAGTCCAAGATCTTGATACCCGAAAACTTTACTCCGCGATTGTTCAGAGGCTCTGGGGCTGAGAGTTGTACAGATGTAGTTCAGTTTCCGCTTTTTGGGCATCTTCAGCCAGTGGGCACCTACAATATGTGTAGAGATATAGTTGTTGTAGACACAGATTTGGATATAGAGACAGTTCCTACAGGCATTTTTGATGCGTTTCAGCATGATCTGAATGCAGAGGGTTTTGTTGATTTCTTTGTATAGCCAGATATACAGCTAATTTCTTCCAGTTCAAGCTCAGAAAGTTCTTCTAGTCAAGTTCTTCTAGTTCGACTTCATCCAGTTCTTCTTCCAGTGCTTCCCATATGCATTTCACAGATGATATTCCTCATAATTCACAGATGATGCCAACGGTTGTTCTTCCTACCGACTTCACAGAATCTATTGCACAGCTTCATGCTTCTATTGATCAGATTAAACTTGAGCAGCTGCAGACTCATGACAGTATAGAAGAACTCAAGGCTGCACTTTCACATAAGATTACACGTCTTGAGATGGCGTTTGCAAAATCTAGCTCTCGCCAGGATAGGATCTTTAGAGCTGAAATAAATTATGTCCGCAAGGAGGTACAGATTCAAACGGCTACTTTGACGCAAGAACTGACAGCTTTCCATTTGGAAACACAGGAGGGCGTCCATACTCTTCGTGCCCAGCTCTCTGAAATCATTGTCTATATAAATAGAGGGCGTGATGACAAAAAGGGGGAAGAGAGTAGTAGAGGTCTACAGCCTGAAGATTGAAGCAGACCTAGTGGTGGTGAAGGAAGCAGCAGCAAACCTTTGAGGAAAAGAGGTGGATCTTATAGAGGAAGAGGAAGCAGGAGTTCGGGATTCAGTAGATGGTTTTCTTGAGCAGTTTTTCTTTATTCAGTTCTTGTACAAAACTCTTGTACTTAGCTGGTTTTGATTGAATATATAGCAACGACTTCGAGCAATTTACTTTTGTCTCTTTTTAAGTCATAGGCTGCTAAGTTTTGTCATCACCAAAAATGGGGAAATTGTTAAGATAAAATTTATAAGTTTTGGTGATAACACAAACAAGAAAAAGAACTGAATATAAGCCATCAGATCTGGAATATTAGAATATCATATTTGGATTAAGCAATCGGGTTTACAGATCAGATCCGAGCAATTCAGATTCGAGAGATTCAGTACAGAGGTTTTGTAATCAGATCAGAGTGTATCAGTTTAGAGGCTTCGTTAATAGATAGATCAGATCAGAACCATTCAGCTCAGAGACTCAGTTCAGTACAAAATCTATTTGGGTCAGAGATTTATTCTACAGATCAGATCAGACCAGAGGTTTCTAAGGTACAGAACAGAGAGGTATATTAGTTCAGATCTCAGTATGTTATTCGTAGAGAGATTTTAGATCAGACTAAGATTCAGATAATGAGAGAGAGAAAGGGATATATTCGTAAAGGAGAAAAGATCGTGAAGCTTATATATTCAAAACAGCTTAGAGCAGATTTCAGCTCAGAGCTTAACAGATTTCAGATCTCGGCTTCAGATCTTATCAGCTATTGGTCCAGATGATTCAACGATCAAGACTAAATCAGATAAAACCTGTAAGACCTGAAGAGAGATCAGAGCTATTTGGAGTATATTCTGCAGAACGCAGAGTTGGTTCAAACGATGTTTACCTACTTTGGTATAAAAGTCAACTAAGCTCTGAAAACAGCAGAAACCTCAACTCAGCATTAATGACGCAATTAATGCCCGATGCGATGAAGATATTCAAATGAGGCTTGTGTCTACTAGCTCATTAACTTACTGTTGAAGACGGATGTTATAAATAGCTCATGAGATTCAAGCGCGAAAGGTCTCTGTTGATTTACACGCTCTCATCTCTCAACTTTCGGGATAAAATATTTTCAAGTCTAAATCCATTCGATATCCCAGCTCTCAATCTCGAAGAACAGCCGTTCAGCTCTTAAACAGAAATTTACTTCGAGATTTCTTCTGGTTTACCTTAGCCAAATATTCTTATTGCTCAAAACCAGAAGAGTTACAAACTCTGTTTACGTTGTATTCATTGATATATTTCAGATCAGAGTCTGTAACGAAAGTGCTCTTTAAAGCAGTTCGAAAATACTTTTACTTGTAATCAACAGAGGAGTCTGTGTGTATTTGGTTGCTAGGAGTTCACTTTAACCGAGGCTTAAGTGATTGGGTCTTTGTAGAAACTGTAACCATCAAATATTCTAGTGGAACCTTACTGAAAAGGAAGAAGGGGAGACGAAGGATATTGATATCCGAACTTCCAGAAACAAATTATTGACTCCATATATTTATTTATTCGCATCAATTTTTATTAACTGTTCACTGTTCAATCGGTTTATTTCCGCACATTATTGTTAATCGAGAGAACAGATTTGAACTGAGAGCCTCAAAGCTGGTCACTCAGCTTTGAGTTAAGCACAACCCCCCCCCCTTCTGAACTCCTAGGCTATTTTAACTCTTATTTCGATCCTATTAATCCTATCATCCACCAAGTGTCTCAAACAAAAGGCATGATGACTACCGGAAATAATAACTGAATAGCCCTGATAATGTCAGGATGTCTATCAGAGAAAAAAGTGAAATTATCGAAACTCATTATATGTTATGAAAGCAGCACCTCTCAAATTAAAACAAAACCATTCTTAATTACAATCATTTTCAGCATCGACCACAGAATATGCCAATGTCAAAAAATCATCATTCGCATCCTTTCCAACCGCAAGTAGGATATTACCTTTGTACTTATTTTTTATATGAGTCCCATCTAGAAAAATCAGCGTCTACAACCTATAGCAAAGCAAATGCATATGCATTAAAAAAATGAATAGTCGTTTGATTTTATTAGTTACTGCATCAATCTCACACTCCGCAATGCTACCAGGATTAGTTTCTTAACAGCACGACAGTACCATCTCAATTTATCATAGCAACCGTTCTCTGCGCCATGGATATCATGTATCGCTAATTCCTTGCTCTTCCAAACCTTATGATAATCTAAATTTACTCTATAATCCCTATGTATATCTTTCAACATTGAACAAGGACGATAAGATGGTTCTCCCCTTAATTTGTCTTTCATCAGATGTGCAACCCAAGCTGCATCGGCTCTTGGATGTCCTCTTCCAATTAAATTATCCTCTCCACATGTATGTTGTAATGCATTTCTTGATCCCAAATAGATTGTCTGTTTTATGTTAGAAGCATAAATTCTCCATTTTCACTTCTCTTCACTACAAACTTCAACAACCTTATCGCTATCATTTTTCTTATACAAATACGAACGTCTTGTAGCAATGGCATAATTTTTAAGGTAAGTTCTAAATTCTGCATCATCCTTGAATAATTGGCCCTCACCATCGATGCAATGAAACAAACAGTCAAGGAAATTATGTACATGGGCCTCTTCAAGCTCGTTGTTATTTCCAGAATCTCTATCATCTTCATCCACCTTTACCAATGTCATAATCATAAGTTCAGATTTAAAAGTACCAGGATCTTTTTAAGGGAAAAAGATCATTTTGGTCCTCTATATTTAACTGTTTCTCTTTTAGTTCTGTAACTAGTCAAACTTCAGTATTGATCCATTAACTTTCAACTTTTACCTATTTTAATCCAATTTTATTGAATTGACCAATTTTGATATAAAATTGCTGAGTAGGCGAAATTAATTTGATGTCATGACAAAATATTTGGGAAGTTTTGAATTTAATATAATACCATCCTACTTGGAATGACACGTCATTGTACAAAAAATATAAACTATAAGCAAATAGTTAAAAAATACACAATTTAAAAACATCAAACTCTTCTTGCTAAATTAATCTAATACCAATTACTATTTATTTTGTATTATTGTGTTATTCATTTTAAACTCTCAGATAAAGGTAAATATTGTTCCACAGCAGAAAACCGACATGGATCAAATCCCTAAATGATTTTAAAGGAAATAAAAACCTTCACCATTCACATTGAAAGAGCTTAACAGGTTCTCGCCTTTACCTCTGAGGAGAAAAGTTCCACAAATAAGAAAACATTTGGCTACAAGATGTTAAAATGAATAACACAATAATACAAAATAAATATTAATTGTTATTTTTTTGGATTAATTTAGCAAGAAGAGATTGATGTTTTTAATTGTACAATTTTTAACAATTTGCTTATAGTTTATATTTGTGTCCAATGACGTGTCATTCCAAGTAGGATAATATTATATTAAATTCAAAAATTCTCAATTTCTTGTCATGTTATTAAACTAATTTCGCCTAGTCAGCAATTTAATATCGAAATTGGTTAATTCAGTAAAATCGAATTAAAATAGGTAAAAGTTGAAAGTTAATGGATCAATACTGAAGTTTGACTAGTTACAGGACTAAAAGAGAAAATTGTTAAATATAAAGGACCCAAATGACCTTTTTTCCATCTTTTTAATTTAACTAAATTACGTAACGCTCCAGAAAAGTCTAATTAACCCAAATTAATATACATTAATTACCTATGCATAACACGCAGAAGATAAAAATCACCGGCAAACTCATACGACAAAAATAAGTTCAATAAACCAATGTATTTTACCTCGACAGATTTATACCTCCTCCATTCTGATCTTTTTTCTCGGCCCTCAACTCAATCATATTCAACTCATACACATGTGAAAATGGATCATATTAATCACATCATCATCATCATTCAATGTCACGTACATCTTGTGCTGGTAGTGACATATTTGGGGGTTGATTTGTTCATATTTTTTGGACAAACTTTGAAATATATCCTCCAGGCTACATCCACTAAAAATTAAAAAATCAAAAAGAATTTTGCACTTGTAGTTACCCAAAAATGAACTATTGGATGAAGAACATACTCCGTATTCCGTTCTACAACAATGGATATTCTTTTCATTATTAACCATTCATCAAAACAAATCAAAAATAACAAATCCTCCTGGAATTTTAGAAATCTTATACGCTCGAATGACAGAAAAACCAAAAATTTTTTAAATGACTTGAAATAGCAAAAACACCGTCCAAATCTCAATAAACAACACAAACGAATTATTCTTCTTATCTGTCAGTCCTGATGGTGTAATGCATTTGCGACAACACTATTTATAGGCACATGAAATGACTAAAATAATAAAAAGATCTAATCAATTCATTTAATATTTAGACATCTAACAACTAACAACTAATACTAACCATCTAATTATTTCATAATACATATAACTATTTTTATAATTTATTATAAAATTCAAGTCAAAAAATGAGGGAGACGATCACGTGTAGGCTTATTTGACACGGAATGATATATTGGCATGAAATTTAATAAGAGTACTAATTTTCAAATACTAAATAATTCTAATATTCTCCAAGGTAGTTGAGTTTACATAAAAGATGAGCAGACCTTTTAGTTTTAACCAAATTTACATGTATTCAAATTTCCATTTCATTACAACTATCATACAAGGATAGATCCTGATTAAGAAAAATATTCCCACTGTCGTAAAAAAAGTTGCAAGTGCTTGGCCTGAGATTACATACTAGTTTTAAAAAAAAGAAAAAAGTTTTCACGATAAAACCTTAATCCGTTGATCTCACTATAGAAACTTTTAATTTAAATAGAAATTTATCGTCTACTTTCTTAACTATTACAATGCAATTGTTTGTGCATGAATTAGAAACTTTGCAATATATACATATGAATTAGAAAATTTGTATATATAAGGTTGTGATATCCTGCACAATCAACTTCCCTACCTTCTTCCCCAATTACCACGTGACATCATATAATTGATCCGAATTTAAAAAAACATGACAATGTTGAATTTAAAATATTGGTCTCGGGGAAGGATGTGAGGAAATGAGTTGTGCAGGATATCAGATCCATATATATATATTTTTTACCATTTTTGTACCGAAAAGGACAAAGTACAATGAATGATCGATACGAGTATGTACGCATGAAGCATACTAGGAAAATTTTTCTCTAAAACTATTCCCAAGAAAACCAAAAACGATCGACTTTTTTTCCAAAAATCTGAAGCAAGAAGTACTCTTCGGAAAAACATGTTAATCCGTTCAGACACTACAAAACAAGCAAATAACCAAAAGGCCCATACTGAATCTGAAGCACGATCGCAGGAGAAAGAAACAAAAGAAAGAAAAGAGGAGGAAATAAAAAAGATGTACTCCATCATCAACAGAACTTTTTTGAAACTACACTTGAGTTTTGACAAACTAAATTCAATTGACATAAATATAAATACAGAATCACTATTTCACCTACATGGTAACTACAACATAGGCTCATAACCTATGGGGCAGGACTTGGAAATTTGAAGCACGAAATTCTTGTTTGTTATATCTGATAAACGAACATTATACTTGAGCCACGAGAGACCCTCATATTGGTGGACTGCTCCGCATGTTGTCTCGTGATGAGAATTGTGACTAGTGATTGTATCCAACCGTTACATTCGAGTGAAGAAGACAAACATTGACCTGTGTACATTAAAAATCAAATCACTTTATCAATGGAAGAAGAATCGTGTCATTAAAACATTTGAATCAGTGAAGAACATGAACAAGAGCAAACAAAATGTACCTGTCAAACCTAACCAACCAAACCAGGAATATATGGGTTATTCGCACTCACCACCCCTAAATTTTATGTATTTGATACTTACCCCCTCGTCGAGTGTAAAATTATTATATGCTGAGGGAGGTGAGCGTCAAATTCATAAAGTATAGGGAGTAAATTAACTGGAAATATACAGGGTTTTGCAAAACAGACATGAATAAAAATATAGTCAAGGAAAGAATTCTATCACAAGGGATCCAGAATTTCACTAATGAAACCCACCGTCTCAAATGATCTTATTTCTTATTTCTTCCAGTTTCTTCAAAATCTCTCCCGGAGTTCTATCCAGCTCATCAGCAATTTTACGTTGCATATCCATGGGCAGGGTTGGAAATTGTTCGCACAAATCTCCGTCTATAACATCCTGCAATGGCATATCTTTATTTTGTCAATGACTGCGATATAATCATGACAAAAGCAAAATGCAATTATTGAATCCCGTAAACTTGCATATTCTCATTCCATCAACTGGCGGAAATATGATAGGAAAACGCAAAATGAAGACAAAATAGAGAAGACGACCTTTTCAGATCGCAACTAACAAGCATGACTTGAATGCAATTTCAGATTCATTTAGTTACTCAACAAACAGTCCTATAGCTAAATGCATGCTACTGAAGTGGGTAACTAATGGCACAGGCCACAGCTCAGAGCCATTGCAACTCATTTCATAAATGAGTCCAAAAAATCCAACCCGACTTCACAAATCGAATTATAACTTTTTCATACGCCCTTTTTTAGTAAATCAGCTCCATCTATAGCTCTAAGATTAAACAGTCAATCTCTGCATACACCTGTGTCTAATACAAATTCCGCGCAGTGACCAATCATTTCACAAAAACTAAAACATTTGGGTACATTTGTGTAGAGAAGAAATCGAGGTAAATTTAAAAAATCAGAAACATGGGTAAGTTCATTGCACATTTTCATGAATAAATCATAATAAAGAGCCTGTACCTTCACGGGAAAATAGGATGATCTGTAGGCAATATGGTCTCTGCCACACAAAGGTGGGTGCTCCTGCCGCATGTGCATCTCCAGATGAGAGAAGAAGTCGACATCATCACGTGATGTAAATGGAAGGAATGCCCCCAAACCGCCCATTACAGTCCCATAGATAATGCACTCTCCACCTCCAGGAATCAGAGATGATTTCTGCAAGCAAGTGACCACATCTCCAACATGAAATTGAACTATTTCCTCTACTTTGTTTGGTGCTCCATTCAACTTCCCCTGCTCCCACTTTATCTTACCACCAGTGGGGTCTTCTTCAATCTCATCCGACACATCCTGTGGTAATCGAACAAAGTAGATGTTTCCAAATTTATCTGCACCAGCCACGGTGTCGAAATCGATATGCTGAGCAGCGGTAAGCCATCTTGGAACAGTGTCATCAGCAAATATATATAACTGATTCTCATCACGTCTATATTTGCAGTAGTGAAAAGACTGGAACAATTGAACAGGATCAAATCATGAACACTTAGAATAAGAATCGGAAAAGTTAGCAATAATAATACTGGTCAAATTTAGCATACTGCGAACTAGTAGATTGACCAGTTAATACATGCTGACATGAGGGAATACATTGTCGCAAACTACAAAGTGACAAATTCAGGACAACATTCTTAAAATGAGTACCCCGCTAATAGGTATTCTCAGTCGCACAACTCGGAGAACAAAATGAAAACTACTCTTCCACCCAAACCCCACACAGACGAAACTGCTGTTGGCTGAGAAGGTCTAAGCTACTGGGTGGACTTAGAACTTTAATAAGAGAAATAAATGATGTAGGAAATTTTAATGCACTATACAGTCACGTCTACAAAGTAAAGAAAAGAACAGTAGGCTATGAGTTTTACTCCATGTACACGGTATAGAAAAAAATCATTGTTCGATCTTCTAACTTGGATTCTATCCAAATTTTTTGCTTTCCATTTTTCTTGTACTGAACTTAATTGGCGTAGAAGACAGTATGTCAGACAAGTTAACGGCAAGATATGTTTTTTTTAGCAATAGAGAAAACATGATTGAAATGGACTTCTTTTCAAAAGTTTTTCGATTCATCTTTAGAATACTAAATATAGCAACTATTTGCCCTAGCAGCTTTAACTTGCCAAAATTAACCAAATCATTAGTTACACCAAAATGTTCATTTACACTTGTTGCATCATAATATTGTCTTTCAAAAAAACTGTTTCAAATATAACTCAGCAAATGATGCCACATTAACAATTGTCACTAATTACATGATACGCTCTAACTAAAAACAGAGCAAGTGGCAATAAATTTGAATTGCTTTTATATATTTCAAATAGGTAACTTTCTCAGATCTTTTCGTCCAAAGCTAATAATTGCTATGAAAGCATCTGACATTGAACTTCTCAAACAAATAAAACACCACGAGCTCATAATATAAATATACAGTAACCTACTCAAAATGAAGAAACAAGAGATTCAACATCAGAAAAGCAGTCATGGCACTCAAAATGTAAGCTTGAAAATATACAATCGAGAAAATACCTCTTGCATGTCCCCAACATAAATTCGATCGCGATAGGTTTGGATGGAAGAGATTGTGTTAGGGAACAATTTATTCTCGCACTTTCTAAGCAACCTCCTTTTTCCCAAATCATACAATCTAAGTACAGGACCAATCCCAGCAAGTAATCTTCCTTGGAACTGGCATAATGCGAGAGGCACACCATCCACTTGTGTCTTGTGCAAAAGCTCAAGAACTTTTCCATCTTCTTTAAACCTATATATGTGAATATATCCAGCCTCGAAGGTCCTTTTGGGCCAAAACTGAAGACCTTTGGCTGTTCCAACAGCCAAAAGTGCTCCATACTCCTTATCGTGAAAATTCACAGAGCACAAGCTGAATGCAGATTCATTGTCCTGAAGCTCTAGCAGACACGTTGTCGAAGCTGATCTAGGATCCATAACTCTAATGCAAGAAACCCACTTTCCAGCCTCTGCTTTTGGATATCCATACTGCTCATCAGAAAATGGATCATTGTTTTCCTCATCATCACCATTCTCCATCTGCTCTATGTTTCCATTTTCCCCCACCCCAGATGATTCAAAGGACTCCTTTTTTGCAGCTTCACGCTCTTCGGCAGTGAATGCTCCCTGATCACTCTCAATTATTACCAACAGCTTCCTTTTGGGTTGAACTATGAATTTCCTAGGTGTATACCTCAAAGGTATAGATGTTTCATTAAAAGATTCTCCAAGCCTTTCAATAGTAAATATCCTTAATGCATCCCCAGCGACCGCAACAACACCTTCCGCACACTGATCCGATGAAAATGAAGCAGCATATTCAAGAGTCTCATATGACAATGGTGTGAGGAGGAAATGTCCTTGGTGTATATAACCAAGCCAAGGTCTACTTGACAAGCAAAGCATAGCTCTCCTTCCTCTCACAATAATAGAAAACAGTTTTGGTGCTCTGAGTCCTAGGAACCGAGACCTGGCATCTGATAGCTGTCCAGTCACCATATCCACTACTGTCCTGAATAAAACTCCATTTTGTAAACCAGCATTCAGAAACAGGCTTGCAGGGTGATCTGCCCCATCATCACCTCCAGTAGAAGCCTGAACTTCAAGAAATAGGAGAGATTCCGGAGGTGAAGAAACACTTTGCAGACTTAGTATCTGCATACAGTCATCAGGATCCAAGGACAAAATGCGAATAGTGTTATCATAAGATCCAACAGCAAGAAAGCGTGACCTCTGTCTTCCTTCAGGGATAGGAGAAATATCTAAACAGGCAACATCTCCTGACATTTCATGCTTCTCAACCTCCATCAACTGACCAGTCATATCAACTTCAAAATATATGATTTCCCCTCCACTCAGAGCAATGACAACCTGAAGTCTGTTAGACCCAACCTTAACAATTGTCCTCTTTCCTGGAGTTCTCCACTCATTAATACGCCCATCTTCTCTGATATGCCTGATACCACTAGGATGCACTTGCATCAAAGAATCGTCGCCAATCAAAGAAACAGCAAGAGAAGGTGTTGTATCAAGAAACCCACTGTCGCTTACTTCTTCAACAGTCTCACCAATAGAAAGCACGAGCGTGGCATTTGCAAAAGAAACAACAATATAAGCATCAAACTCATCATTGACATTCTTTTTGACAGTCCACACAGCACTTGGAACACCAGGTAACTGTGATACTGCCATTTCACTAATAGCCAAACCGGGTCTCAACACACGGAGTGAAGAACGAGGACCCCGCCCACAAAGTGAAAATATCTGAGGAGTTTCTTCTTCAAATAGATTATTGACTTTCATATCCATCATTGGCATCAGACTCTCAATCTGGTCTATCCTAAGCAGGTTCTTCAGTTTTCTAGGCTGGAAAAACACAGGCTGAAAACCTTCTTCTGTTTCCATCAGTGTAGCTGATGAGGCCTCCACATCTGGATCATCTCCTATTGCCTGAAATTGATACAAGGCATGGTTCCCAAACTCGGATGCAGCAAATAGGAACCCTGACTTCAAGACGCACAAAGATGATGTGACAGGAATAGTATCAAAGTACTTTATCTTCAACTCTTTCACTCTATCATTCTCATGGTCCAATGTCACTTTAAACATATCCCCATACTCAGTTTGCAAGAGAAAGAAAAACATGGATTTCTGCTTATGCATAGCAGCCGAGACAATCAAAACCCCACGCTCAGCTGGTAAGTCCTCACGCCGTGGAATTACTGCTCGGACATCTGGATGCCCTTGATTCTTATATATGACAAAATTCTCTGCACACACAAGCACACCACTCGGTCCATCCCCACCACCAGGCACCGTGACAAGCATATTAGCACCATTATCAACCTGTTCAGACCATTTCCTCGAAACATGGTTAAGACCCAAATCCAATTCATAAAAGGTCAGATGCTTCTGTGCCTCATTAGCCGCTTGACCAGTGGGGTCCTGGTCAGCCTCGGAGTAGTCCAATTCAATAGCTGCAAATATTGGGTTTTCGAACCCACAATCCACCCCGCAGATGGAATAGCAAATTGTGTGGCTCTTATGTGCCTCTAGAGGCGATGAAATAGTCAATCTAGCTACTGTATCCCTATTCAAAACATAAACAAGCTTCTGCTTCTCGCAAGCACCAATCATCACAGCTCTACCCTTAGGGTCAATGGCCAGATACTGACCGGGGACAATTCTACGGCAGCCAGACTTTCCAAAAGTTTCCTGATGGATTTTATCAAATGTGTTCTTCTCTTTGTTGTATTCAAGGATTACGATGCGACCAGAATCAGAGCCAACAACAATGTAATCTTTCTGCGCTCCGGTTAGGCGAAATTGAGCTAAAGAGCGAATAGCGCCAAATATTTCGACAGATAGAAGAGACTGCAGTTTACCATTGTCGTCGGGCCGCAGGAGGTCGAGTACTTTCCCACGCGCCACCACAATTTCTTGTGATTTCCCGCCAGAGAAGCTTCCATTGATGGCACAAATGATGCCTGTAGCTTGTTGAAGGGTAAGGCTGTACAGGTACATGGTGATTGTCGAAGCAGATGGAATCCGGACTGATGTGAATTGAAGTGGGGTTTAAATAACCCTAGCTTCCGGGGTTAACAGGAGGGAAGGGTTTTAAGTTTCAGTGTCGCATAGACATAGCGCGTATGGGTGCTTCAATAATTTTCACAAGTTTTTATGATTTAACCCATATTTTATAATCTTTTTTTTTTGTAAAATAATATAGCCTGCTGTTTTTATTTAAAATTGAAGGATTTGTGTAATATGAAATAAAGCTGATTAATAAAATAGATGGTACATGTGAATTTAAAAATACAACCTACATAAAACTTTATACTTCACGCAAAAACTATCCCTACTCAATTAGAGTGAACTTTGGACCAGAGATTGGGCTTAACTATGTTTGTGATTAGATGGACAAACTTTAGACTTACAATTTGAAATCCATTAATTCTCTTTACCTTGAATTTTTAAATTCTGGTTACTTTAAAATATTTTGTTCATTACACATGATTAAATTTAAAATATTTTGACACTAGACTGGAACTATCACTAAATTCCAAAATCTTGGATACAAATACATTTGAATCGAGAAATGTTAAAGTCGTGGAGTCAAATTTTAAATTTATTTAGTTTGTTGAATAATTATTGTTAGGTGAAAATCTATTACTCTTTTAGTTTATATAGATATCATACAAGAAAATGATAAATTCTATTTCTAACTCTTCTACCAGGAACATTTTTAATAAATATTACCATAATATGAACAAAATTTTGGAAAGTAATTCAATTAGGTCCAATGGTCGTTATACGTTGGTTAATTTTTTATTTTAGTTTTAAGAGATGAAATATTCAGAAGGTGATGTAATTTACTAGAACGACAGCGAGGGGAAAAAAATGAAAATCTAAATGTGAAAAAACACTAATAACTCCCCGAAACCAAATCAAGAAGAAAATTTGTTTTGCTGAGAATCACAGGGGACAAACACAGGAAGCTGGCCACCCCGCTGAGATCTACCCTGCTGATAGTAACTCGCCATAGTACCCCTTTGTGGGGCCGTCGTCGAAGTTGAGCTTCCAGTCCTAATCCCTAGATTCGTCGGTTCGTTCACCAGCGGACCACCAAAGAATATAGATTGACCTGTGTACGTAAGCTCTGTAGTGGGAGCTTGGGAGGAAGAACCAACATTACGCATTGCAGCAGAGACGAAACGCCCCGCTTCTGGATCCCAGTATACTGAGGATTTCGTGTTTTCCGCAAGATTTACATTGCTTTTCCTTAGAGGAGCCCGTGCCACGTTTTCTTCAATAGTTCTTGCTGACAGAGGGGACTGAGCATTGGAAGACTGATAGATGGGGTTAAAATGGTCTAGGTTGGAAGCCCGCTCGACCAGTGGAGATGGAGAGAGATTCGAGGCGAGGGGGCTGCTCAAGTTACTGACACTATGAGCGCATGTATCCATGTCATCCCTGCTGGCGCGACTGGGGGGATAAGAGCCCTTGGATGAAGATAACCTTGACATGCCGGCTTTACTACTTGCCTCGTAATATCCTTGCCTTGTGCTAGTTGGGCTGCTTTTACCGCTCATTGTGGCACTAGATAAATGATCAGCATCATAACGATGGTGTTTTGGGTTTACTGGGCGTAAGATGGATGATGAAGCTCTGGCCTTTGCACTGGCTTTAAGAGCCTCATTTGAGTCCAGCTTTGCGAGTTTCCATGCACTGATTCTGATGGGACGATGCAAACCTCTTTTACCCCTGTCGGACTGTGGAGCATCAGGATCTACTGTGGAAGGTAACCGACCTGGCTCAAGATGATGAATGACTTCATCCTAGAATGCAAGAAAATATGGTATTGGAATTTCAAAAGCAACTACTAAGAGAAATCGTAAAATCATGTTGACAACAAGAACTAGAGGCAAGGAATGTAATTTAAGATGTGATAACATCAGATTCCTCATCACAAATTCCTGTCAATAGCATTACCCAATTAATTCGATAGCTGAAAAAATGCAAATGGTTTCCACGACAACCCTTTTATTTTCTTGTCAGGACTTCAACATGCTAGCAAATGGTTGAACGATTTGTCAGAAAACAAGCATTGTGAAGTGCAAAACCAGAAGAACAGTGCAGAAGTGAGTGTTTAAATAGTGGTAAACGGAGAAGTGCATTTTTTCATTCGATGCATAGATTTTCGAGACAGTAATGTTCAAAAACAAATTTACCGAGCTTGAATCTAACAGCTGGATTCAAAAAGCTGAAACTAGAGTAGCCAAATGGTACAGATACACTACTTCTCAGTCCACAATGATCAAGTTTCATGCTCACTAAGCATGATCTGGACCAAATGCCTGGGAGTAGAATACCATAAGAATGCACTGTAAATTTCAAGTTAAACATATTTAAAGACAAGTAAAAAATAAGCATGCAGTTAAATGGATAACCATTAATACCTGATGATCCATAAATATTCTAGGTGGTGTACACCAAGCGCCTCTATACTGCAAGCCCTTTCCAACCGAGCTTCTACCACTAATGGCAGTCACGGCAGAACTAGTTGGTGAAGAAGGCAGACTTTGTTGATCTCCTCCGTCTTGGGAAAGCTCAGGAGGTTCGCTTTGTGTCCTCATAGCAACCACATACTCGAATGTTGTCAGGCCCTGAAGAATAAAAAGGTTATATCTCTAGAAATTTATGTTTGGTCTCACAAAATATTGTACCCATACGTAAACTTGAAAGTACACCTTTTGGATAAGAATGATGTGGAAAAAGAATAATTCTCCCAATGGCACAGTGGCAAGAAAAGAAAGAGCTGTACATATTGCCTGAAGCAGAAAATTAATCTATTAGTAAATGTCAAAAATATCCTGTTGGAACAAGAAAAGTTTTTATTTAACACAGAAATCCAAATCACCGAAAAGCAGAGAGATCATAACTTTGAAACCACAGCCTACCCCTCAAATAAAAAATATGAAAAACAGCGAGTCCAAGAAGGGCATTAGATACATAATCCCGAGACGAATGACACTTTAAATTCTTAGATTAATCTTTTCCTAATTTAATTTGATATCAGAAATCCAGCTGGCTTAACTTTTTAAACATGAGTTTCTATCTCCCAGATCATGTTACAACCAATCCCGGTAAACATTCTATCTACAGAGGCACAAAAGTAAAATGGTATACCACTACAGTAGCAAATGGTGGGCGAGAAAATCCATCCCCTAGCCTGTTGATAATTTGATTTTCGGTAGCTTTTCGATCAGCAAAACAGCGGACAAGGACAAAGATGCCCACAGCACATTCAAACACAAGCTGACACCAAAAGCACGCGTGGATCAGAACAGATATAGAGAAGGATTGGTCAGCATATTGATGCCTAAGCAAGACAACTAAGTAAGAATCTAGTAAAAAGCTTACCCAGACAAGGCTTGCAGCCATCAGACACACAAATGTGAAGTAATTCTTTCTACCCACACAATTATTCAGCCACTGCACGCAATAGGATATCTTAAAGTCAATCAAAGATGCCAAATGCCAAGGGGACAATTACTATTAAATGGATGCAACATGTCCATATTTTTCAGGTGCACATATATCTGCATTTATTATGTCTATTCTTGGGACTGAAGTTCACACTTACGCGGCAATGATGATCAAATCCATCAACACATTTGTCACAGCTTCTACAATGTTTGCTGAATTTGCGCACCTAAAAATGTAAAGAAACCTAAAGATATCAGATCCATCAACGTTCATTATTTCGTTCAAACTGCGGATAAACACAAAATTCAAGGAGGGAAACAGCAAACAAGATCAACAGCTAGATAAAAAGATGATGACACAATTGGAAAAGCTGTGACTCATACATTCTGCGTTAAAATTTTACAACTGCTTCAGCAAATCTTTAAGGCAATTGGAAATATTGGAGGTAAAAGTTACAAGGTATGACTGCCACATGTATTAGAGCTTGGAATACCCGCTTTTTCAAAGAGGGAGACAGACACCGGTAATAATACAACTCAGAATATATTTAAAAACACAAGACAATTTATACATTAAAATCTCCAGAAATCCACTAGCTACAGTTAAGCAATATGTACCATCTTATTTAGGACTACAGTCGGGCTAAATCTAAGCTCGTTTTATTACTTCATCCGACTTCACCTTTTCTAATGGATGTTAAACCATCGAACCATTTCATGTATGTGCAACAGCTATGTACCGAAATCAATCAATGTAACTGAAGCAAACATTTTGATGCAATGGATTATTAGTGTTATTTGTGAGCCAAATTAAAGCTTGTGGAGTGACGGTTCAGGTACTAGGGGGAACAAGGAAGTAACTGACAACTTCACGTTGTCCTTAAGTGTTAACAGGAGGTGATTGGTGCCCTCCATGGGGTATGGACAGGTAATACTCTCCAATTGTGCTACAAATCTCAACATAGGTTGAAAACTGATTTTTACAATGGGCTCCTGAAAGACTCCTGCATACTGAGAATCTTTAATTAAAATGGATAGAGACCTCAGCATTGCACAATGTGCAGAACAAAGCATCCTCCTCATCATTTTCTTCCGGTAGATAGCCTTCATCCTTGCGACAGTCCTCCTTCACAAAACAACCGCAGAGGCAACCTCCAAGTATTGAACAGCAACCTCTATCTTTTGTGTAAGATTTTCCTTCATTCTTATGTCCTATTTTATTCAACTCCTCAGTCGTAGACAAATTACCTTATCAACAAAACCATCACTGAACAGAAGGATATAAACACATAATAATAACCTGTGGTAGAGAAGAGAGCAATGTGGAGATAGACTCAAAATTATTTATTCAGGAAAAAGTGTGTCGTGAACAAGTCATCCCTTAAGGGGCATAGGCTAATTAAACAAGATCAACGGAGCCAATGGATGGTGCACTCAGCGGAGCTCGGTCACATATTTTTATGGTGGGTTTTGAAGCTTCACCAGACAAGTTCCACTGAGATGAACTCACGGTTATCACTTACCAGTCAACTCTGTTCCATAATGCGATTCATGAGATGATGTCTTGTCGGCATCGATAAGAATCCCAGGATCAGCGGGATCAATAGCAGTGCACCTTACATACAGTATAAATACACAAAATGCCTATAAAGAACAATTAAGCATGATAAGAAGTATATAGAATCAGATTTTGCACAACTAACAACATTAGAGCTCAGTTAATGATACACTTACCAGGAAGGAATAAATTCCTGTGGCTAAGTACTCATAGATGTCCTTTCCCAGAAAAGGTGCAAAGAATGCAAAGAATGCAACAGAAAACAGGAAAAATACTGTTATAGCCACAACCTGAATTGAAAAAGAAAATCATGAAGAATGGGTGAAAAATGTTAGCTAAAAAAGAGATATCTTGGATTCATACTGAACAGTTTTACAAGTCAAATAAAAATTACATATTAAAAGGTTATTTTTACAAACCGAAGCAATTTTGCTCTAGAATCCAGATATGAAGGCAACAAATTATTACCTCTTCAAGAATATGACCAATGGAAAAAATTCAATCTAAATGTATATGTTCCAATGTATTGACTTAAGGAGACTGTAAAGCAGAAATATCGAAAAGAAAGTGATGCAAATTTTCGTCTACTTACAATTAAATCCCAAGTCCATATAAAACCCCTCCCCAGCTGAAAAAAGAAAGAAAGAAAAAAAGAAAAAAAAAGTCCATATAAAGTGATCATCATAAATCCAAAAAGAAAGGTATCTATCTCCACAGGATTCTTTTATGTTTGTATTCAAGAAAAGTCGATAATTAAACGATCACTATCGCAAAAGACATAAATACAGATTAGGGACAAAGCAAGTTGACGGAGCATCTATCACAAGCTTCAGGATAAAAGTCAATAAGACAAGGCCACAAGGGCGACCCGTGGAGCGAGAACCGGCCCCCAACTGTCCTAAGTAGTCGAGTTCTATGCAAGTTTCGCCTCAAAAATTCAGATTTTATGTAAGCTTTTCCTACAAATAATCAAATTTCTCCGACCTCAGGTAACTAAGAAACAAAATTTCGTGAGCCAAACAACAATCAAGATTCACACATTGTAAGAATCCAACACACGACAGCAGAAAACAGGATGAAAAAAACTAAAACCTGAAAGGAGTGAGCGGGCAGCTGCCATCCGTGTCGCCTAGCCATCGTCTACAGTAAAACGCAGAACAGGTCAACACCATACACACTTCAGAACACAAAATCCTACCAATCTCCAGCAGAAAACAAGAAAATGTCGTAAAAAATGAGCCAGCGTGGGACTGTTCACGTAAAATAAACAGAGTTGTCGATTTTCATCCCCATCACTCGCACGACTACCTACAAAGGATAATGGAGTAGTTTCCAGAGAATCCAACGCTGACCCAGATGCTACGAACCAATTCTGCGAAGACCCACAATGCCGTTGGTTTTACGGTTCCTACATTTCGATTTTCCGATAAAAATAAGGAAGAATAAGAGAGCACACGCGGATCTTGTTTTCAGGGTTATAGTGATGCTGGTGACTAGCGAAGTCGTAGTCTCAGAGTGCTATTGTTTATATGCTTTTCATGTTTCATTAACGGTAAATCGGTGATAAATGCCCTGATCATAAAAGCGACTTAGTTCACAGTTCCTATATATCTGAAACTTATTCTGCAGTCCCTGAGACATATACAAACTTGTTTCTAACTCCCTCTAACTTATTTCTCCATTTTTCAACGTATTATATTGCACTTTTATTATCTTTTCTGATTTTTTTTAATTGGGTTCATACATAACTGTTTCTTCCCCACGATTTGTTCCTGATTTCTCCCACTGATTTCTCCCCTCCCCTGATTTCTCCTTCTTCCCCCCTGCATATTTGTGCCAATTTCATCCCTCTTCCTTCCTATTTTTTGCTTCTCCCTTTTCTTTCGCATCAATTTATTCTCTCCCTCTTCCTTCCTATTAGAGGCAATCGAAGGAACACAAAATTGGTAGCAATTTGATGGCTGGGTATCTTTCATTATATCAAAACATATTATGGAACCATCCAACTCAAATCTTTCACAACATGTAGCAGTCGAAGTGCCAAATTTGATTTCTATGTCACAAACAGCAGTGTTGCAAATATGTGCAACAATTGTAATAATTGAACAACCAGAACACTAAACCAAGTAAAAGTGAAACTTTTCAAACAAAAATCACATAAACTAAAGGAACAAAGCGGTGAATCATAAAAGGAACAAAGCGGTGAATCATAACAATTAAGAGAATCTGGTTTGGAGAGATCTCTGTATTCACATACGTGAAGCATAATTTGTGATGTCTGGACACAGTTGGAATAGAAAGAACCAGTTGGAGCAATTGTACAGCGGAAGAAAGTCGAAATGAACAAAGTCTGGAAGTGCAGAAATCAGAAGAGGATTAAATTATTAACAGGAGAAATTAGGAGAAGTATGATTCGATTCAGACGCAAAGAAAACACGGGAAACCAGATGTTGCAATTGTAAAAATGGACCAGACGCACGCTGAGAAGAGAAATGAATCAGACATTGCAATTGCACAGGAAATTATCCAGACGAAGATTAATTCCAGACGCAGCAGTAGCCAAAGGAAATATCAGACGCAGACACAGCGTTGTTTCTTCCATCAACTGATCCAGATTTTGCTTTCCATTCTACCATTTCCTCACGGTTCTCCTATTCATTTCTCCTGTTAATTTTTGCTGCACAGATTGCTGCTGGACTTCTCTTCCT
>KQ988432.1:89744-111429 GCA_001598015.1 Dorcoceras hygrometricum | reverse complement strand
ACGTCATCGTGCTTGGACGGGATCTGATTTGTATTGGGTTTGAGATTCATTCACTATAAATGAATGTGAATGAATCTCTGTGTGTGTGAGATTTACAGTGAAAGCACAACTCTCGAATAAATGAATCTCACACACTAGGGAAATGTTCTTCAATAGCTGATTGAGACTCAGCAGTAGACACTCGTTATGCGCTCCTCTCTAATGGCGGTCTACTGCTTCGTCTCCAATTTTCTTCCCTCTGTAATTTTGCACTCTATCAAAATCTTCACTCAAAAATCCCCCTTCTTCAAACAGCGCCTCTTGTATATAAATTGCTGTTGAAATTTCTTCCCGTTAGACACAAGTTTTCTTCTGTTGAAATGTGTTCCTTAAAGTACCGACAGTAAGTTGTCCTTGTGTCCTTTCTTTTGCAGGATTTTTGTCATCTTGTGATTTTGCCTTGATGTACCAGCAGCTGGTTGCTCTCACAACTAAATTCCAGCAGCTGTTGCTTTATCATTGAACTATACCAACAGCTGATAGCTTTTCCTTAGCGCAACAGCTGCTTCAAACTCTTCTTTGCGCTGCAGCTGATTTATACATCTTGTATCCTCTTCTGATTCCACCATCTATTTAACTGCTGCTTTTCAATTTTGATTGCAACAACTAATTCGTCTTTGCGCAACTACTGTTCATCTTCGTTATCGCGCAACATCTCTGTTTCACTGTTGATCTTTGAATATTTGCAACAACTTCTTTGCAAATATTTCTTCTGCTCAATGTTCAACGACCGAGATCATTTGTTCCTACTGCCTGCTGCTTCACGCTTTCTTCGACTTCTGTTAACTTATTTTCTTTGCAACTGCTGAAACTATCTTCTGTTAGCTACTGCTGGTTTCTTTTCCTTAGCGCAAGACCAGCGTCTGGTTCCAAATTTCTTTCGCTGCGCTGCGTCTGGTTGTAACTTCACAGCTTCTCCAATTTTCCACCAGACTTCACTTCCAGACTTCTACTGTTTTATCTTCTTTCAGCAGCAAGCTGCGTCTGGTTGTAACTTCACAGCTTCTCCAATTTTCCACCAGACTTCACTTCCAGACTTCTACTGTTTTATCTTCTTTCAGCAGCAAAGCAACCTTCAATAGATATCTTCAACTCTGGGACAGTGGTGTCCTGCAACCTTACCCACAAGTTATTCTTCGAGTACCCGAGGCTACTGCCTGTTTTTTCAGAATACTCGATTGATATCGTTGAGTGTGGGGGGCAGATGTATGTTGTTCTGCTTTCGGAATTCTTCGAAAGTGCGAGTATTCGGGTATGGAAATGGGATGAAAATATGGATGCATGGCAGCAGATAGCAGCAATGCCGCCAGCAAGTTCGCATAAATTTTATGGCAAGAAAGTGGATATAAATTGCAGTGGAGCTGGTGATGAGATGTTAGTATGTTTGAATTCTGCAGAAGTATGTACTTACGTTATGTGCAATTTGGTCAGAAACGAATGGATTGAATTGCCACAGTGCTACACAGATGAAGATAAAACCAGAGAGTTTGTTTGCGCTTTCTCTTTTGAGCCTAGGATAGAAGCCGACATTTGAGAAGAATTGATTACTGTTCACACATAAAAGACCCTTTTTCTATCAGATTTCAGTGACTCTACGACATTAAAACACAGGAATCCATTTCTGTAAAAATTCGAAGAAGACGATGAGATATATCGAAGAATCAAATCAACAGAGAGGAATTTATACAGAAGTTGTAGATTTACAGAACTCACGAAAAGGGGGAAAGAACGCGAAGAAGAAGTCTCCCAGACTTCAACAAAATGAAGATGCGATGAAACAAATGCATCAGAACTCTGTTTGATACAAATCAACGATCAGACTTCACCGTACAATAGCTATTGGAACAAGTTGAAGCAATATCTTTAGCGAATGTTGGAGAGATGTCAGAACAAATCGGCGGGGGAGAAGAAATTGATGCGAAAGAAAAGGGAGAAGCAAAAATAGGAAGGAAGAGGGGATGAAATTGGCACAAATATGCAGGGGGGAAGAAGGAGAAATCAGGGGAGTGGAGAAATCAGTGGGAGAAATCGGGAACAAATCGTGGGGAAGAAACAGTCATGTATGAACCCAATTAAAAAAAATCAGAAAAGATAATAAAAGGGCAATATAATACGTTGAAAAATGAAGAAATAAGTTAGAGGGAGTTAGAAACAAGTTTGTATATGTCTCAGGGACTGCAGAATAAGTTTCAGATATATAGGGACTGAGAAGTAAGTCACTTTTCTGATCAGGGATTTATCACCAATTTACCCTTAAATCAATTCAATCACGTCACTTGTTGAAACAAGATAATATTTATATCTATCAAATCAATAATAATCTAGCAAATATCAGTTAAAAATTAATAATAATTATCATACCTAAATCAAATAATTTAATTAAATATCACTCATATCCTTCTTTTTTATATTTATTATTTATTTATAAGGTTAAGTATGTCATTTCAATTTTATTCTAAATTTAATAAAACAAAATCAAACATATTTTAATTTTTAATTATTTACATATCCCGCTCAAATGTTTAATCATTATATATCTCATCTCATCATATCTGATGGAGTAAATTTATAAGTTTTGGTTAAGACAAAAAGAGATTTAATCGGCTCAAGGAATTTATCGACAAGTTCAAGACGAAGCTTAAAGTATTGATTTTGGATATCAGATCGGAGCTAAGCTGGTTAATATCAAACCAGCTCAAGGACTCTTGAATAAAGTTAAGTTGGTTAAGGTCAAACCAACTCATAGACTTAAGACCAGAGCAAAGCTGGTTAAGGACAAATCAGCTCACGTATTTCAGCAAAGCTGGTTAAGAACAGACCAGTTCAGGTATTTCAGCAAAGTTGGTTAAGGACAAACCAGCTCAGGGTTCTCAGCTAAGCTGGTTAAAGACCGGAATTCTTCGAAAGTGCGAGTATTCGGGTATGGAAATGGGATGAAAATATGGATGCATGGCAGTAGATAGCAGCAATGCCGCCAGCAAGTTCGCATAAATTTTATGGCAAGAAAGTGGATATAAATTGCAGTGGAGCTGGTGATGAGATGTTAGTATGTTTGAATTCTGCAGAAGTATGTACTTACGTTATGTGCAATTTGGTCAGAAACGAATGGATTGAATTGCCACAGTGCTACACAGATGAAGATAAAACCAGAGAGTTTGTTTGCGCTTTCTCTTTTGAGCCTAGGATATAAGCCGACATTTGAGAAGAATTGATTACTGTTCACACATAAAAGACCCTTTTTTCTATCAGATTTCAGTGACTCTACGATTAAAACACAGGAATCCATTTCTGTAAAAATTCGAAGAAGACGATGAGATATATCTAAGAATCAAATCAACAGAGAGGAATTTATACAGAAGCAGAGAGTTTATTTGCGCTTTCTCTTTTGAGCCTAGGATATAAGCCGACATTTGAGAAGAATTGATTACTGTTCACACATAAAAGACCCTTTTTTCTATCAGATTTCAGTGACTCTACGACATTAAAACACAGGAATCCATTTCTGTAAAAATTCGAAGAAGACGATGAGATATATCGAAGAATCAAATCAACAGAGAGGAATTTATACAGAATTTGCAGATTTACAGAACTCACGAAAAGGGGGAAAGAACGCGAAGAAGAAGTCTCCCAGACTTCAACAAAATGAAGATGCGATGAAACAAATGCATCAGAACTCTGTTTGATACAAATCAACGATCAGACTTCACCGTACAATAGCTATTGGAACAAGTTGAAGCAATATCTTTAGCGAATGTTGGAGAGATGTCAGAACAAATCGGCGGGGGAGAAGAAATTGATGCGAAAGAAAAGGGAGAAGCAAAAATAGGAAGGAAGAGGGGATGAAATTGGCACAAATATGCAGGGGGGAAGAAGGAGAAATCAGGGGAGGGGAGAAATCAGTGGGAGAAATCGGGAACAAATCGTGGGGAAGAAACAGTTATGTATGAACCCAATTAAAAAAATCAGAAAAGATAATAAAAGGGCAATATAATACGGTGAAAAATGAAGAAATAAGTTAGAGGGAGTTAGAAACAAGTTTGTATATGTCTCAGGGACTGCAGAATAAGTTTCAGATATATAGGGACTGAGAAGTAAATCACTTTTCTGATCAGGGATTTATCACCAATTTACCCTTATAAATATTCTACGGATCAAATTATTAAAGAGAGCTTGCAAGGTCAAAGGCAGCCGTTGCCAAATATAGATGTTACCTATCGCTAATTTTAGGCATTATTTGTTTCATTAAATGATATATGATAGGATATGATTAATAATATACTGCGTGATCATAAAATGATCGGATTGGATAGAGATTAATATTTGAGAAGAGTAATATGTTTGATTTGATTAATTAAATTTGAAATATAATATTAAGTTATATTTTCAATCTTTGAAAAATGAATAAATATAATAAAAAGAAGAAGATGAAGGATAATATTGTAATTGTATATTAGTGAGTTGATATGTAAGATAAATAATTAAAATTTGTGTTGATGTGACATAAATATGTAATGATTTGATTGATATATGATAAATAATACTTCAACGAAATATAATATATAATAAAATTATGATACGATTATTTGTACTAAATCGAGAGACAATGATGCCTTAGAATAACGGTATTATTTAGGCTACGCTTGGTTGGTAGGATGTGATTGATACAGAAGGATTATTACGAATGATTATTTTAAGAAGAGGTGGGATAAATAATTTATCAGATGTAGCTGACGTTGTTTGGTTCGATTTTTAACAGAGGGATTATAACATTTATGACCTACAATTTTACCAAAAATGTCCTTCACATTTATAGTTATGTATGAACCCAATTAAAAAAAATCAGAAAAGATAATAAAAGGGCAATATAATACGTTGAAAAATGGAGAAATAAGTTAGAGGGAGTTAGAAACAAGTTTGTATATGTCTCAGGGACTGCAGAATAAGTTTCAGATATATAGGGACTGAGAAGTAAGTCACTTTTCTGATCAGGGATTTAACGTGATAAATATAATATATGAGGAAAAAAGAATGGTAAATCGTGGAAAACTTCCCAATCCACAATTGATTTTGGATTAGTGGCAAGGTGCTATGTTTACAAAGCATGACACACTTCAACCAAGTGAAATTTTAGTAAAATTCCCTTTCATCTCATTTTAAATTTGTAAAACACCAAACCCTTTTCAAAAGAAATCATTGTCCTCCTTAAAAATATTTTCAATCGATTTGAACCTGCTCATGTATCGCTCTTGGAGTCATCTGCTGGAACCAGCCACGACGCATCTTATTTTCTGAAATCAATGAAATCAGCAAATGCATAACATTTAAAATTGCCATTTTGGCCCATGAAATTAATAAAGTGCATAAATGTGGTCTTATGGATTTTGGGGCGTTACAAATCCGTTCACCTACATCATCCCAGTGAAGAGGTGTTCTACTTTTGACCATAGAGAGCTTCGTATGGGGCCATCTGTATCGAATCTTGGAAGTTGTTATTATACGTTAATTCTACCAAGGATAGCTTTAAATCCCAACTCTCTGAAAAATATATGATGCATGCCCTGAGTAGATCTTCTAAAATCTGAATCACCCTTTCTGATTGACCATCGGTCTGGGGGTGAAAAGCTGTGCTAAATGTCAGCTTAGTACCTAAAGCTCTATGTAGACTCTTCCAGAAACTGACGTAAACCTTGGATCTCTATTGGATACAATCAAAACTGGAATACCATGCAGCCTCACTACTTCTTTCACATACAAATCGGCATACTTTCTCACATCATATGTTGTCTTAACTGGTAAGAAGTGAGCTGACTTAGTGAGTCTGTCTACTATAACCCATATAGAAATGTATCCTAGGGCAGTTCTGGGCAATCCAACTACGAAATCCATAGCAATACTCTCCAATTTCCACTCTGGTATGTGCTGTGCTAAATGTCAGCTTAGTACCTAAAGCTCTATGTAGACTCTTCCAGAAACTGACGTAAACCTTGGATCTCTATTGGATACAATCAAAACTGGAATACCATGCAGCCTCACTACTTCTTTCACATACAAATCGGCATACTTTCTCACATCATATGTTGTCTTAACTGGTAAGAAGTGAGCTGACTTAGTGAGTCTGTCTACTATAACCCATATAGAAATGTATCCTAGGGCAGTTCTGGGCAATCCAACTACGAAATCCATAGCAATACTCTCCAATTTCCACTCTGGTATGTGCAGGGGCTTCAGCATTCCAACAGGTCTTTGATGTTCAGCTTTCACCAGTTGGCATGTTAGACATTTTGAGACAAATCTGAAAATGTCACGTTTCATTCCTGGCCACGAGTATAACTTTTGGAGATCCTTATACATCTTGGTACTCCTTGGATGCACGGAGTATGGGGCTGTATGGGCTTCAGCCATTAAATATGTTCTCATGGTGTCTACTTGGGGCACCCACATTCGGCCCTGATATCTAACAACTCCTCCTTCTGAGATATAGAGATTTCTACCTCTCCCTTTGTCTTGCTCAACCTACTTCATCAGTTGCTCATCTTTCAGCTGTCTTTCTCTGATCTGGTTTACCAGATTTTATCATATGGAGAGATCTGCCAAGATCACAGCACTATCATGTGATCACTATCACTGGACACCAATTCTAATCCGAACTTCTTAATTTCATAAGTCAATGGTCTCTGGACAGCGATCTGGACTAAACCTATTGAATTTCTGCTTAGAGCATCAGCCACTACGTTTGCCTTTCCAGGATGGTATTTGATGGTACAATCATAATCCTTTACCAGCTCTAACCATCTCCTCTACCTCATATTGAGTTCCCTTTGGGTGAAAAAGTACTTAAGGCTTTTATGATCTGTAAATATTTTACACTTCTCCCCGTAAAGGTAATGTCTCCAGATTTTCAGGGCAAAGACTACAGATGTCAGTTCTAAGTCATGCGTGGGATAGTTCTTCTCATGGTTCTTCAGTTGTCTGGAAGCATAGGAGATTACTCTACGATTTTGCATTAGTACAGCACCCAGACCTAACTTAGACGCATCTGTATAGATAACAAACTCTCCTTGATCAGAAGGCATGGTTAGCACAGGGTCTTCAATCAAAGCTTGTTTCAACCTCTCAAAAATGAGTTGGCAATCTGGGGTCCAATCATATTTAACCTGCTTCCTTGTCAGCGAGGTTAACGGGTCAACTATCTTCGAAAATCCCTTAATAAACCGTCTATAGTATCCATCTAAACCCAAAAAGCTCCTTACTTCTGAAACAGATTTGGGAACAGGCCACTCACGCACAGCTTCCACTTTAGTTGGGTCAACCTCTGATCCATCTTTGGATATGATATGTTCTAAAAATGCAACTTTCTCCAGCAAAAAATCGCACTTACTGAACTTGGCAAACAAATGATTGCTCTTCAAAACTTGTAGCACTGTCCTAAGATGGTTGGCGTGCTCTGAGCTGGTCTCGGAATACACCAGAATATCATCTATAAATATGACCACAAACTGATCCAGAAACGGTTGGAAAACTCTATTCATCAAAATCCATAAAAGCTGATGGTGCATTGGTAAGTCCAAAAGGCATTACTAGGAACTCGTAATGGCCATAGCGTGTTCTAAAGGCCGTATTATAAACATCAGCTGGCTTAATCTTCAATTGGTGATAACCAGATCTCAAGTCGATCTTAGAAAAGACTGTTGATCCCTTCAACTGGTCAAACAAATCCTCAATCCTAGGGAGGGGATATTTATTCTTAATGGTCAGTTTATTCAGCTCTCGATAATCTATACACAACCTCAAACTTCCATCTTTCTTCTTAACAAACAACACCGGGGCTCCCCATGGTGACGTGCTCAGTCGAATGAAGCCTTTATCTAGCAGATCTTGAATCTGTTCCTTTAATTCCCTCATCTCTGTTGGAGCAAGACGGTAAGGTGGTCTGGAAACATGCGCTGCTCCTGGTACTAAATCAATTGCAAACTCTAACTCTCTGTCTGGTGGTAGACCATGGATGTCTTCTGGGAAAACTTCAGGAAACTCATTCACTACTCCCACTTCTGTCAGTTGGGGTTTACTAACAGTAGCTAGGGAAGATAGGCTTGCCAAAAATCCTACCCCACCTTTCCTTAAACATCTTTGAGCTTTTAAATATAAAATGATGCGAGGAATTCTCAAAATCTGGTTAGCTTCAAACGTGAACGGGTCTCCTTTGGGTGGGTTGACCACTACTGTTCTGAACTTAAAATCAATTACTACCCCATACTTGGTTAACCAGTCCATTCCTAGAATTAAATCGAACTCAGGCATAAGTAGCACAATCAAATTAGCTGTAATCAAACGCCCTTGGAGCCTAAGTTCTAAATCACGAAATATATCATGGGTTACCAATTCCTCCCCTGAGGTTATAGTCATGCAAAAGCCTATGGTTACTCGATCTGGTCTGATGGGTAACTTCTTAGCAAACTTGGTCGCTATAAACGAATGGGTAGCACCTGAATCTACAAGGCTATAGAGGGCACACTAGCAATCAAGATCTTACCCATAACCACAGTAGAATCGGGATTGGCTTGTTCAGTTGTCATAACAAAAGCTCTACTGGTCACCAGCTGCTTCGACTTTGGGCAGTTTCGAATAACATGCCCTGACATACCACATCTGTAGCAGACTTTCTGACCAAGTCTACATGAACCAGAGTGATTCTTCCGGCACTTGGGACACACTGGCCAGTTTCTGGTAGCAGGAACTGCACTAATGGGTTGAATTGGTAAGGGTTTCTGTTCTTGAGGTCCCTGCTGGTTCTTGGGACACACTGGCCAGTTTCTGGTAGCAGGAACTGCACTAATGGGTTGAATTGGTAAGGGTTTCTGTTCTTGAGGTCCCTGCTGGTTCTTGTTCTGTTTCTTGAACGGCCTTTGGTCTCTCTATTGGAAGGCCTGCCTCTTCTGCTGCCTCTCCTCTTCCACATCCTTCCAATCTCTCTCGACTCGCAGGGCTCTATCCAATGCTTCCCTGTAAATCTTTGGCATAGATAGCCTAACATTCAGCTTGAATGTAGGCTTCAATCCCTCCATAAAATGGCTCAACTTCTTCTCGGGATCATTTCCAATAAGAGGCACAAAATAGCATCCTCTCTCAAATATCCGAACATACTCCTGTACTGTCATGGACCCTTGCTTCAAGGTTAGGAACTCTCTCTTCAATTCAGATCTCTTGTCTGCCGTAAAGTACTGTTCGAAAAACATCCGCTTAAAGTCTCCCCACGAAATACTTGCCAAATCCACTGATAACTTGGCTCCTTCCCACCAGATCATTGCATCATCCCTCAACATGTAGATAGCACACCTAGACCTATCCAAATATGGCATCTGGAGAAATTAAAAAATAACCTCCATCGACTTGATCCAGCTCTCAGCAGCAAGCGGATCTGTTGTACCACTAAACTCCTTTGGTTTCTATCTTCGAAACCTCTCCTGAGGATCATCATGGTTTGGTCCCCTACTGTTATAAGATTGCCATTGCCTCTGCCTGTTTGTTCTACCAACAGACTTAAAAGTTGGGCAACACTAGCATTACTGTCTGGACTGGGTTCTTCTAAGGGAGGGCTTCTTCTACCTCGTCCTCTGCCAGACATCTTAATCTATAGCCCGTAATCCAACACAAATGATCATCAGAACATGCTAAATTCAAAAGATAAATGCTCTATAAAATAAAAATCACAGCTCAGGAGAAACGGTCGACGAAATCTGTTCCAACTGGAAATGCGTGTGTTTATCTCTAGGACCATGTTCTGATACCAAGTTGTGACACCCAAGCCCATGGGTATCAACGGATTTGAATTAAATGTGATAAAGGAGGAAATAAAAGGGCTAAATACAAAATATCGTAAGCTGTATTTCCTTACGAAAGTGATATACAAAACAATTGATCCAGTGGCGCCAAAATAAAATAGCAACAACAAATTTGACTAACAGATTTGAGGTTCAAGTTACAAAATACGATATTACAACTACTGGAACTGTGAGACCTGTGTTTTCACAATCAGGTGTTGGTCGGGTTTGGACCAACTGTTGGTCGATGTGTTTGGCGTAGACATCAAATTTGCCTAAGTGTTGGAATCAGCAGTTGGAAAGATATCAGACGTTGCGTGGGAGACATTTGTTGTAGATGAGCGTTCCGGCAGTAGCAGTAGGAATTAATTGGAGCAGTAGTGCTTCGTTAGATTTCAGCAGTTGATATTTCAGTCGTTGTGTTTTGATAAGCAGCAGCAATGCTGACGTGGATTCCAGTCGTTGGTGTATTAGCGCGTATCCAGCTGTTGCGAGTGATCAGCTGTTGGTATGTTAGTTGCGATGACCAGCAGAGAGCGCTAAGGGACTGAAGCGATGACGTTTTGTGAGCAGGAACCAGTTGTTGGTTTTGTTAGCGTGTTTCGTAGCGGGTAGCAAAACTACGTCGTTTGGATTAGTAAGCACGACAGCGTTTTGAGTGAAGTGCTTTGTACCAGCTGTTGGTTGTGATAGACATCAGCAGTTGGGAGATCTTATGCGTTGTGATTGCTGGTTTGTGAATCAGCTGTTGGTAGCAAGGTGATGTGTTCCTCTGCGACGTCGTTTGGTTAAGTTATTGCGACGTAGTTTAGCTTTAGCGTTGTTTGAAAGATTCAACTGCTGGTTAATATAATAGCGAAGGGCAAAAGCTGATGCGAAATTCCTGCTGGTTGGGGAATATTAATTGTGACGACTGATTTTGTCGATGGATCTAGTCCTGTTTCTAATCTGCTGTTTGAGTAATGTATTTAAGAGAAGACTTGGCCTTCTATTGTTTAACAGATCCCATACTTAGAAATATTTCCCGATAGCAAATCTTGTCGCGAACCCTAGTTACTGTTTACAGTAACCTTATCCGTCCTAATTTTCGGTGGTAGACAACTCCGACGAGAGTGAGAGTGGTAGCGTTGGACTCCTCTCACTAAGGCGCTTTGTTCTATACCTCTTTAGAAGGCTTTGGAAGAGCTGGAAGAGGATCGCAGGATCGCTAAGACACCTCCCTTGTGTAGTTTGCTAGCGTAAGCGTTCCCTGCCATGCCCATAGTTTTGTTGGGGTAAGTAAAGATGCTACCTTTAAGCTTTGTTAGAGCTTTCCGTTGAGTTAGGAAGGTAGATAAGCGCTGATGGAGTTGTAGCTCCCAGATGCTGTTATTTTACGTTTCGGCTTTTGAGCAGTGGCTTGTGTTATTATAGCAGGTGACAGATCTGTGTTGCTCGGATTTCGTTGTAGCAGCTGTGTGTGGTAATTATAGCTCAGAAGCTGGTGAGGTACGGATGTTGAGCTTGTATTACGGCTGGAATTGGCATGGATATTATGTTGGATTGCTGTGTGTGCATCGCTTGTAGTTTTATATGCTGTTCAGCTGCTGCATTGCATACGCATGATCATTTTCATTTCAGCTGCTGTAGCCGTGCTTTGTTGTTGCTCTGTTTTCTTACCAGGATGCGAGGGCCAGCGGCAATACCGCACTCTCATCTCCCTGATGGTCTGTTAGCCCTCATGCGCCGAGTGGTTAACTACCACAGTTCATGGGTTGGGCAACAGCACGTTGAGTTGTTGATGCATCTGGTATTCAGGTGTGGTGTAAAGATGAGCGGGTAATTCCCGTGTGCTTGTACACACACCAGTGGCCACTAACCTTTCTTCGCAGAATCTATTGTCAGCTGTTGAATTCTTTGGCTCCCTTCTTTGGTCGTAGCCTTAGACTGTTGCATTGTCCCTCATGCATAGCATTAGCATTATATCTTTTGCTATTCATTGCTGTTTTATAGTTGCTCTTCGTACTGGGGTTTAACCCCGAGGTCCCTCTGGGGCTGTTGTGTCTGTTTGCCTGTCTACTGTTCAGGTTTTCCAGGATTGGCAGCTGGTCGAGGTTATGATCCAGCTGGTGGTGCCCCAGGAGGTGGTTAGAGTGTCCCAGTTATATATAGTATTTGTATACACTGGTATCACTTCATGTGATGCTTAGTCTTTTATAGTTGGTAGACCATCTATACGGGTGTTGTATTTAGCCGTTGGGCATTTGTTGTACTTAAATATTTGTGTTGTTGTGGATTTATAAATTGTGATTATTTTGAGTATTGTGTATTTTAAATTATGTTATCTTTCAGTCAGGCCAAAAGCAAAAATTTTAACCAATTTTTAGTTGCTTCCGCTTGTTTTGCGTGTCTTGTCTCTGATGTGAGCACAAGGCCTGACAGGAACTCTATATGAATTCTCCATTTTTTAATGAATCTGAATACAGATATGACAAAAGATCAAAAACAACAATGACACGGAAACGTTGGCCTTCGATAAACACATACGCGACAGCTGGTTCAGCTCCCGCCTCCCGTCTGCCCCAGATCTGACTCGCCTGCACCATAAAATCTAATGAGCCTAGGGGCTCAGCAAGCAAAAACTAAGAATAACAAATATCACTTAGTGCAGGCAGACACATACATAACTTAAAATAGTCGTAGTTTAAAGGAAGTCAGTTAAACATACCGTCCCTTCGTGAAAATCAGAGTTGGGGAAGCAACCCAGATCTCATCTATGTTTTCGTGTGACTTATCGCTTAGAAGCTCTCCTTAGGTTCGTTGGAGCTTGATCAAGCTACATCTGAATTCAGTTAACAATATGAAGGGGCAACTGATTCCTTCGACAACTAGCCACCCTTCCAATATGACCGTATGTTATCTATGTCATAAATCCTTTAAAACTGAACATTACTTCCTTTAAACAATTATCCGATCGAAATCGGATCAGCAATCATCGTGATTCACTTCCTTTAAAATCTCATTTCTCTTTAAAATTTCACTGAGCAATAGATTTGGCTAAAGGATATATATCGCTGACGTGGAAACAGATTTGGCTTAACAAAACAGTACTCGGGTACGGAACAGATCTCAGTCATGGAAAAATGATTTGGCTATGGGAATAGTGTCGTTAGCGTGAAACAGATGTGAGAATCAGATTTGACTATGTGAACATATTGCTAGCGTTAAAGCAGATATGACTATAGGAATAGTACGCTAGCGTGATAACAGATTTTAGCGTGAAACAGATGTGAGAATCAGATTTGACTATGTGAACAATATTGCTAGCGTTAAAGCAGATATGACTATAGGAATAGTACGCTAGCGTGATAACAGATTTGGCTTCTGGAATGATATCGCTAGGCGGCCAACATATTTTGACTGTAGAAACAGTGATTAGGTACGAAACAGATTTGACATGCGAAAAAAATAGATTTGACTCAAGAATCATATCGCTAGCATGGGATAAACAGATTTGACCATGGAACTAGTGTTGCATCATCATGACGAAAACCAAAGATACCAGCTCGCCCATCTAACCGATACAAAAATCCCGATTTAACCAGCATCGCGGATTCCTTGGAGTCTAGTCCAGACACCGCCATTCACCAGAACGAAGAAGTTCTTACTTATACATAAAACTCAAATCTATACAGCTCAGTTGTTTTAAAAATCAGCTTCCATCTTAATAAAACACATTTAGAGAGTTTTAAAACAGAAACAACTTTGTGAACCCGATCATTCATTTTCATAAACCAAGAAAAAGCATGAACATAAGCTAAAACTTGGGCGTAAAACAGGCAAGCAATCACAGAACTTGAGAAAATAATATATATACTTCCATGGTATAGCAAGAAATCAGCTTTTACTTGCCTTAATTGGAAACACGAAGAACAACGGGTTACAACAGAAGACCTCCTCAAGCACCAACGACGAGCTCCTTAGAATTTTGTGAGTACGAAAGAAATTTCTTGGCAAGTAAAATGAGCTCTATTCTCATGAAATCATTAATATATGAGAGTGAGGTTTGTAGCAGGTGAAAATTACAATCATTAAGCATGGCACACCATGCCCTTCACTTTAAAATTTGATAAAACTCTCTCTCACTATATTAATTTTTAAATTTTCCAAAAGAGTTCAAAAAAAGAAACAAATTGCTCATTCATTAGCATTCTTATTTACGAAATCTGAAATCTGAAATCTGCTCGAGTTTGTGCTTGGGGCGAAATCTGTCTGGAACCTTCTGCTCCGTGCCTCAAATCTGGATGAAAGAAATCAGCTCTAAATAAATAAAACTAACTTAAGCTGAAATCTGAATTTTGAAATATCACAATGGCCCTTATAATAAAAATGGTAATATTTGTGGTCCTATGGATTTTGGGGCGCTACAAAATTAGTCTAACAATTTCTGTCAAATTTTTATTGTTGCTTCTGCATTTCCTATACATTGCAGATCTTCAGAAATCAACTCTTAGATAATTGGTGAATGATGAAATCTGGCCATATCAAAGAGATGTGAGTGCGGTGCATATAGGACACATGTCGCTGCCACCATATTAACTCATGCTAACGTGTTAGTTAAATTTAGCTAGGGAAGATATGTCGTTTGTTGTGAAAGCAAGCATATGAGTGTATTTGGTTATATGTTTTGCAAAAACACATGCAGGATTTGATTTGTAAATTTATGCAGTGTATTTGGTGCTATGTTTTGGGATCTGATGTACAAATTGTGTCGTGCATTTTGGGGCTATAATTTGCAGTGCATTTTGCAGAATATACAGGGTACATATCATACTTTTCACACTAAACGAAATAATGTAGTACATACTCGATCGAATCCAGTACAAGATACAAGATATATGGCACATATGCATCTTGATCCAGGACACTCACATATAAGCTTACAGGGTACATATCATACTTTGCACACTAAACAAAAAAATGTAGTACATACTCGATTGAATCCAGTACATGATACAAGATATAGGGCACATATGCATCTTGTTGGATCTGTGTTTACAGATCAGAATCTGAATTTTGATTTAACACAAAATTTGTTATTAATCTATTAACAGTTTTCGTGCGATGTGCAGTGCACTTTATTAAGGAGATATCCAAACTGGTCCAGTGAGGGGACGCCGAAGCTAGCCTGGTTGAAGATATCTTTGCTGGAACAGTAATGAGACGCCCAAGCTGGTACATCAGAAGAGTTTCTAGATGTAGGAAACATCAAGCTGGTTCACCAGCTTGATACAAGAGCAATTCCAGAGCAGCAGTTGAAGTGCAGTGATCAAGAGCAGTGAGTGAAGAGCAGAACGGTTCAAGATCAAGTGCAGCGTACAAGGGCAGTGATTGAGTGCCGATGAATAGACAAGCGCAGTGATCTAGTGCATGTCAGATCACTAAGCGCAACAATAATCAGTTCATCATATGAATTGGGACTGATAATTTACATTCACTGGTGCTGGATTGCAGCTCTACGTGGATATGGTTTAAAGTATCCTCGTAGAACTGGCTCAATCAACCAGTGGATTAACAGTGTGCTTGCTGATGGTTTGGATGAGGTGTCTGAATGGATCAAGAGGACAAGAAAGTAACACTGTGGCTCTTGAGAAGAAAAGAGCCAAGCTGGTAAACCCGATCAGGGAAGAGAAATCCTGATCAGGGATCTCAGCAGCTGGGTGCCTATGATGGGAAAATAGAAGGTTGCTGTAGTGAAAGAAGCAACCAGCTGGGAAGGAAACGAGCTGAGAAACCAGCTCAGTAAAGTGACCTGCTTAGTGTAATGAACAAGCTGGCTCGAAGCAGTTCAAGAGCAGAAAAGAACAGAACAAGAGCAGCTGAGTTCAAGAGCAGATAAAGAGGAGAAGAAGAGAGCTTTGAACAGCTCAACCAGCTCAGAGATAAAACGGTTGAAGGAGACCAGCTGGTAGACCAGATCAGAAATCTTGCGCCAGATCAGATAAATTAGTTTTTGCAATCTCAGAATACTAGAAGATAAACTAATTTGTTTGATCGAGACGAACATAGCTCGAAGTTAGCAAAGGCTGTAGAAGAGCCGATAAAAAGAGCTCAAGTCAAGAAAAGCATGCAACTCATTTAAAGCCAAAGGACGCAAAGTACAAAAGTGTCAGAAGACTTTTCATACGACAACAACTTTGTGTCCGACGGATATAACTCCGCATCAGGCTATAAATATCAAGAGCAGAGCACAAGCAGAGAATAATGCATGGAGGAGCAAAGTCGAAAAGTGTTGTGCGAACCAAAACGTAAAAACAGAAGAAAGCACAACCCTGGGAAGATATCGAAGAACCAGATCGGACAGGAGCAATTCCTAGTGTGTGAGATTTTATCTTTGAGAGATTGAGTATACACTGTAAATCTTACACACGATTCACTCACATATTTGAGAAAGCTGATTATATTAGCTGAGTGAATCAAAAACAAAAACGACTTCCATTGTAGTCTTTGGACAGAGACGTGAAACAAGTCTAGTTCTCTTTCGCACTGAGACATTAAAGAAGCGTGTGTAGCCTTTCTCACTGAGGCAGTAAAGAAGTGATGTTAGACACACAGCTTGCGGGCTGGTGTGCAGTGGTTGCTAGGAGTTCTTGCTGCTGCTGGTCGTAGGATCAGGTTGCAGCGTGGGCTGCTGTAATCAAAGTGTTCTAGTGGATCCTTCCCATTGCGGAAGAAGGGGAGACGTAGGAGATTCAGCTCCGAACGTCCATAAACAAATCGCAGCGTATTTCTTTACAGTTTATTGCATTTACATTAAGCATTGCATATTTGTTTACTGCGATTATAACTATTAAAAGGATTTTGATAATAAGAGTTCAGTTTGAGTTGTTTCCGCATGATTTTATTTCATTACTCAATTTGTATCCCGGTGCACTAACTTTCAAGAACACTGAGCTATTGCAGCTCAAGATTTGAAGAGACCAGATCGCATGAGATCCGGACCAGCTCGCAGAGCTGCTGGTCCAGCTCCGCGCCGATCTGGTTTCACAGTTGCATGCTGCTTTTATGTTCAAAGTTTTTATAATGCACGTAACTTACGGGTTCGGTGTTTAGGTTGTGTGAAAGTCTACGTGAGTTGTGGCAGAGCTCACCGACACCCCCTGTATTTCGATCCTAACAATTGGTATCAGAGCAGGTTGTTCTTGAAAATGAATTTCAAATCGAAAATTTTAAAGCAGTTTAAAATATTTTTTGCTCTGATAGTTCTTCTTCAAAAGCTTGTCTGTGCTACAAAATTTTTTAAGGTTTTCAAAACTCATTATAAAGATAGTGGGAGTAATGTCAATTGAATTGCAGAGAAGTTTCTTGAAAAAAAAGTGCAGCAATATCTGTTATGACGAGCTGACAGATTGCGTGAGGTCTGTGGACGCCAAGATCTCTAGGTTTGGCGAGGCTAAAACTTTGGGAAAAATGGAAGAGATTCTGTAGATTAAATCCTATATTACTCCTCTAGTCTGGACAAATGAGAATTTCATATGACACAAATTCTGTTTTTCAAAACTCATGTCATGCACTTGTTTTTACAAACTGTCGTCCCTCGGAAAATTATTTTGTTTCAAAATAAAATAACCCCATGCTCTGTTTAGGGGGGTTTTGTTTAAATATTAAGGGGGAGACTTGATAACCTTTTTGATTCCCACAAAAAGGAGGAGAAATATGTTTGAGCATAAACATGCGTACATATGTTTATCCAGATTTTGTGTAAATAAAAAATGGGACGATTGTTGGATCTGTGTTTACAGATCAGAATCTGAATTTTGATTAACATAAAATCCGTTATTAATCTACTAAAGGTTTTCGTGCGATGTGCAGTGCACTTGATTAAGGAGATATCCAAACTGGTCCAGCGAGGGGACGTCCAAGCTAGCCTGGTTGAAGATATCTTTGCTGGAACAGTAAGGGGACGCCCGAGCTGGTACATCAGAAGAGTTTCTGGATGCAGGAAACCTCAAGCTGGTTCACCAGCTTGGTACAAGAGCAAGTCCAGAGCAGAAGTTGAAGTGCAGTGATCAAGCGCAATGAGTGAAGAGAAGAACGGTTCAAGCGCAGATCAAGTGCAGCGTACTGGTACAAGAGCAAGTCCAGAGCAGAAGTTGAAGTGCAGTGATCAAGCGCAATGAGTGAAGAGAAGAACGGTTCAAGCGCAGATCAAGTGCAGCGTACAAGGGCAATGATTGAGTGCCGATGAATAGACAAGCGCAGTGATCGAGTGTAGGTCAGATCACTAAGCGCAACAATAATCAGTTCATCATATGAATTGGGACTGATTATTGTACATTCAGTGGTGCTGGATTGCAGCTCTACGTGGATATGGTTTAAAGTATCCTCGTAGAACTGGCTCAATCAACCGGTGGATTAACAGTGTGCTTGCTGATGGTTTGGATGAGGTGTCTGAATGTCAAGAGGACAAGCAAGTAACACTTTGGCTCTTGAGAAGAAAAGAGCCAAGCTGGTAAACCAGATCAGGGAAAAGAAAACCTGATCAGGGATCTCAGCAGCTGGATCCCTATGATGGGAAAGCATAAGGCAGCTGTAGTGAAAGAAGCAACCTGTAACGCCCCAAAATCCATAGAACCATGATTGTTAGACTATTTAAATTTTAAGGGCTGTTTTGATTATTATGCGTCCAGCTCTCGCAAGAGTGGTTTTTAGCCTCAGCTGATTTTCTTCCTTCCAGCTTAGAAGCACGGTCCAGAAGACTTTAGGTGGAATGAACACAAGAACAATCCCTAGCTATTGTGAGCCATGTTTAGAAGAAGGAACTCCAAGTTTTATTGAGTTCAAGTTTTCAAAATAAAATAGTAAGCCGATTTTTAATTGGAGATGATTCGTAGGGGTTGTTTGGCAAATTTAATGGGCTGGTAACTAGCCATGCCTGTTACGTGAGACCCATACCTTCTGTGGTACTTTAGGCCTGCTACACATATTCTCTATATAATTAGATATCTTGATTGATATCAAAGCTCACTTTCGCAAATCCCAGTTCAAAACATTTAGAAGCTCGGTGGTATGTGCTTGTGGTAACATTCAGCCGCGATCCTCTGTTCTTCGTGATTTCTAATTTAAGGCAAGTAAAGTTTATTCTTTGCTACACCATGAAAGCATATATATTGTTTCTTTTCAGTTCTGTTGACTGCTTTCCTGTTTCACGCATAAGTTTTAGTTTACGTTCATGCTCTTGCTTAGTTTAAAACTGAATGCTTCGGGTTCACAGGTTGTTTCAGTTTTAAAAGTCTCAAGCATGTTTTAGTACGATTGTTGTTGTTTTAAAACACTGAGCTATACAGATTCGAGTTTAATGTATGATTATGAACTCCTTTGTTATGGTGAACGGCGGCGTCTGGACATGGCTCCGAGCTGATCGGCGATGCTAGTCGGATCGGGATTATGTACCGACCGGATAAGCGGGGCTGGTCTCTTTGGATGTCGTCCGTGCTGCTGTAGTACTATTTCTATCCTCTAAGTTGTTTTCTTCTAAGAGCTATCTTCACACCCGTGAACTAATTTTCTTCAGGCAGAGGTGTTTTTATGTCCGTAAGCTATTTTCACACCCGTAAACTGTTTTTTATGTCTGTGATCTATTTTCACACCCGTGTGCTGTTTTCTTCAGTCCACGCTGTTTTTACGCGAAAGCTGTTTCCATCCTCCAAGCTGTTCTAAACGTTTAAGCTGTTACAGTACTTCATATCCTCTAAGCTGTTACAGTACCTCATATCCTCTAACCTGGTAAAGTACCTCATGTTCCCTAAGCTGTTATAGTACCTCATGTTCCCTAAGCTGATTCAGTAACTTTATATCCTCGAGCTGGTTCTCGAAACCACCAGCTCGCAGCTCCGCTGTATGCTCAGTGCAGTTTTAAAAGAAATGAGTTTTAAAGAAAGTGAACCCCGAGTTTTGTGATCTGATTCCGATCAGATGCTGTGTTTAAAGGAAGTGACGTTCAATTTTAAGGGATTTATGGCTTAGATAACAGATGGTCAAAGATGAAAGAGTGAGCTAGCTGTCGAAGGACTCAGTTGCCCCTTTATATTGTTAATGGGTGATGTTTCGCCAAATGTTCCTGAATTCAGATGTTAGCTTGATCTAGCGCCAACGGACCTAAGTAGAACTTCTAAGCCATAAGTCAAAAGAAAATAAAGATGAGATATGGGTTGCTTTATTGGTCTGGTTTTACGAGAAGGATTTATGTTTAAGCCGGCTTACTTTAAACTATGTTTATTTTAAGCTTATGTATGTTTCTGCCTGCACTACGTGATTTTGGTTATCCTCAGTTTACTTGCTGAGCCCCTAGGCTCATTAGCTTTCTTGGTGTAGGTGAGGCAGAACAGGGGCAGGCGGGAGACACGAACTGAATCAGCCAGGGCATGTGTGTTTGTCGAAGGCCGGCGTTTCTGTGTCGTTGTTGTTTTTGATCTGAAAGTGTATTAAGATCCATTACAACAATATAGAATTCATATAGAGTTTCAGTAGTTGTAATTGTTAGAGTAGGTGCCCAACTAGCCAACTTGTGGCGTGTGGGTTCTTGTTGGCTCTATGTAAAACGATCTTTATTTATGAAATTCGCATTCTTTTATGGCATTCTTTATCTTCATTATTATGATTACAATTGTTGGATAAAGACCTTGAATGCACTATAGTGTATGTTAGATGTGATAGTTGATTTGATGGCTATCATGAAACACATCTAATAGTCACTTTTTATTCTAAACCTGTTCCTAGTCAATTGGGCCGTCCAAAAGAGGATAATGGCCGCCCGAGCTTGAGACTAGCACCTGCGATGTGAAGTACCACGTTTCATTGGTAGGGAACATAATGATGTTCTGAGCATGCAGATGGGTAGTGACCTGGTGATCTATCGAACTAACCTTGTTCGGACTTTCCAAGTGGTTACCATTTGTCGAGTGGATTAAGTCCGAGGTCTTGGTTGTACAGATTATCCCTCATTACTCGAAACGTCATTGAGACTCTATATGATAGGTGCCTCACTTGGACCCGTTTACCGACTCAGTTGGGGTCATCAGGTGGCGGGGTTGGGTGAGGTCGCGATGCATGTAGGAGTCGATTATTCGTTGTCGAGGATTAATCGCTCGCCCTTGTGCGTGGATATCCTATGCTATCTGAGGAGATAATAGTGTGATAAATCTCTGGCCAGAGTACTAGATGTGTTTTGGGTAAATGGGTTTACTACACATGTGATGTCACTATTTGATCTCCAAGATGTATGCATGGTTATTGGATCTCTAGCGACTCTCGATTTACCAATGGTCGTTGATCTGATCGGGATATTTGAGTTGAAAGGACCGTACTGTACGCTAACCATGACCGACTGGTTCTTGCAGGCACTATCAGTGATACCTAGGGGGATCATGGGGTGATGTTGTTAGACGCTTTACCATGATCCGATGGGTTATCCGAATTTGTGGTTTCGGAGTCACAAATGTTCTGAGCCAACGGCTAGCTGTGTCCCTGAACCATTGAGGGTCACACAAGTACTGGTTTCTCAATTCTCGTACGAAAATTAAGCTCAATTTGTTGAGTATAGTAGGAGGAAGGATGTAAGTGTGACTTCCTAAAGAAGTCGCACTCCCTAAAATTCTCCTCATATGCTCAACACATTGAGCTCAGTTTCCGTGCGGTAATCACGAATCCAGTACTTGTGTGACCCTCAATGGTTCAGGGATACAGCTAGCCGTGGGCCCACAACCATTGCGGCTCAGAAATCACAATTTCGGACTTGCCCAACGGATCATGGTAAAGCGCTTAGCAACATCGCGCCATGATCCCATAGG
>KQ988432.1:59901-72660 GCA_001598015.1 Dorcoceras hygrometricum | reverse complement strand
AATAGTGACATCGCGAGTGTAACTAGGTAAACACATTTACCTAAAACACTTCTAGTACTCTGGCCAGAGATTTATACACTATATTCCCCTCAGATAGCATAGGATATCCACGCATGTCTGCGAGCGGTGAATCCTTGACAACGATGCATCGACTCCTACATGCATTGGGGTCTCACCCAACCCCGCCGCCTAATGACCCCAAGTGAGTCGGCAAACGGGTCAAAGTGAGACGCCTATCATGTAGAGTCTCAATGACGTTTCGAGTCGTGAGGACTAATCAGTACAACCAAGACCTCGGACTTATCCACTCGACAAATGGTAACCACTTGGAAAGTCCGAACGAGGGTAGTTCGATAGATCACCAGGTCACTATCTATCTGCATGCTCAGAACATCACAATGTTTCCTACCAATGAAACATGGTACTTCGCATCGCAGATACTAGTCTCAATCTCGAGCGGCCTTATCCTCATTTTGACGGCCCAATCGACTAGGAACTAATTCAGAATCAGTGACTATTAAATGTGTTTCATGATAGCCGTCATACCCACTATCACATCTAACATACACTATGGTGCATTCTAGGTCTTTATCCAACACAATTTTTAACATTATATAAACATAACGAAGATAAAGAATGCCATAAACAAATGCAAATATCATATATAAAGACTGTCATATACAAGAGTCTATAAACCCACACACCACAAGTTGGCTAGTTGGGCATCTACTCTAACAGGGTCATGCCCAATGTGTTAGTGTATGCTAGGTTTTACAGTTTTTGGTTGTAATATTGTTGTAATAATTTCAAAGTGAGCCTGGTTTATGGCCCGTTCCCACCCCTTTAAAATGTATCCCTATTTGTCATGGCTATTTAAATGTAAATATTATACTTAGTGAGAGGATAATTTTGAAGATGGTGGAGATGATGATCAAGATATTGAAGACCAAAGACTTGTAAAACTGGAAGTTTATGTAATAGGATTGCATTTACATACTGCATGTCACCTAGGATTGGACCTAGATCCGTACTTGACAACCATGGATCGCATAGCTCTCGCTTATCGATCATCCAATATATATATGTGATATATATCTGTTTAATCCGTAATTTTTAAATTTGATTTAAAATTATTGAGACCAAATTTCAAAATTAAAATCCCTTATTTTAAATTTGATTTAAAATTTATATCAAGATTAAAAGTTTCATGATTAAATTGAAGAAACTTAGTTTGTTGATAATTATGAAGAAATATGATAAAACGTTATCTAAGGGAGTCCTTTATAGACTGACTTAAAAACGGCTTGTACCGACTAAGTCTCCCTGAAGGGCGTTGCTTTGTCTAAGGAGGTTGGTTTTTAAGTGGGACTTAGCCCCTCCAACCACCTGGAAGCACTCTTAGATAATGTTAGTCCATGACTTCTTAATTAATCATAAAACAAAAGTTTATTCGATAAGATAATGAAGCTAAGGGAATTTAAATATTGTTTAAAATTTCCTACCTTCCATCAACTATGGGTGTACGTCGATGCTACCTGTCGACTCATATTATTGGCGGGGTTCTGTGTGCCGGAAAGCTGTACACGTCATTGACACTTGCTGTGAGTTGGTTGGAACTCCCTTTAACGTTGGCTCATATTATTGAGGACATTAAGAGGACCGTCCATCACGACTCAACAATGATGGGTAATCTTGACACGTGATAGTATTTGACGTCATATTATTGGGCCCCTTACTGGACGTGAGGAAAATACATAGAGGTTACACCTGTTGCAATTGAGCTCTACCTTTTGAGGGTCATGGTTGGATGATATTATTCGGGACCATGATTTCTTGATTGGACTCTGTGTACCCACTAAGGAAACTTGCTTTCTCGATTTCATTAGAGGGTAATGAAATCGTTAAAATAGTGGGAGAGTAATTCATAAAACTTAATGACCATTTTTTATGTCTTAGTGTTTTTCAAGTAATAGTCAGTAATGCATATCTGTTTTCTTTTCAGTATAAACTGCTTTCATTATGTCTTCGATCAAAAATCCACTTGCTTCTATACTGGATAGCAACAAGTTTGAGGAGCTGGCGAAGCTGGAAAAATGGTGGGATGATGAGCTTAAGGCACGATGCTATATGATAGCATCTATGTCCAACGAATTTCAGCGGCGATTTGAGAAGACGGAGTATGCTGTTGGCATACACCTTCATCTAAAAGAGCTGTATGGGGAGAACTCTCGGACTGAGAGGTTCACTACTGTCAAGGAGATCATGACGAGTCTCATGCGCGAGGGGACTTCGGTCCGCGAGCATGAGGTCCATATGATTGGGCCTATTGAGAAGCTAGTGGGCCTTGATATCACGCTTCCACATGAGCTATCTGTGGATCTGCTTCTCCTCTCCATGCCTGCTGCGTTCGACCCCTTTGTGGTCAAATTTAACATGAACAAGCTGGAGGCTACCCTTGAAGAGGTGGTAAACATGCTTGTCGTGTTCGAGGGGACCATAAAGAAGAACAAGCCCGTTCTTCTTTTGGGCTCTTCTTCCTATGCGAAATGGGCCCAAACGCAAGGGTAAGAAGCATTTTGCCCCTGTGAAAGAGGGAAAGCCTGCCAAGAAGCCCAATGCAAGGACTTCAAAGCCGAACAAGTCTGAGGATGTTTGTCACCACTGCCACAACCTGGGCATTGGAGGAGGAACTGTAAGGATTACCTCGAGCAGTTGCGAACTGCAAAAGGTATGTTCTACATTGAAATAAATATGTCTCTTAACTCGACTTCTTGGGTACTTGATACCGATGTGGATCTCATATCTGCAATGACCAGATAATGACAAGAAGCCGGAATCTTAGGGAGGGTGAGACCCACTTGAGGCTTGGAAACGGAGCAAGGGTTGCGGCCGAAGCCGTTGGAGATGTTTATTTATTTCTTTCTTCAAATTTTAAGTTGTTGTGGAGAAACATTTTATTTGTTCCTGAATTAATATAGAACATCATTTCCGTTTCTATGCTTGATATCTTGTCATTTTGCCAGTTCGATTTGCAATATTTATAAGAATGAATATTTAATTGGAATTGGGGAACGCGAAAACGATCTATACGCCTTAAAATTGAGAGAAGTTCCAACTCGCGATATGGAAACACACACAACAACGATAAAAAGGAAAAATGATAGTTTGAACCCGGCACAACTTTGGCACGCTAGGCTAGGTCATGTTTCCTTAAATATGATGAACAAGTTGATTAGGAGTGACATGTTTAATATGTCTGATATTAACTCCCTACCAACTTGTGAATCTTGTCTCAAGGGAAAAATGACAAAATTGCCCTTCACGGGCAACCCTGAACGTGCTCAAGGCCTATTGGATTTGATCCATACTGATGTGTGTGGCCCACTTAGCATTGGTACTAAGTCCGGTCACACCTACTTCATCATCTTTACCGATGATCACTCTAGGTATGGGTACTTGTACTTAATGAAGCACAAGTCTGAATCATTTGAAAGGTTCAAGGAATTCAGGCTGAAGTAGAAAATCAATTGGGAAAAAGCATTAAAACACTTCGATCCGATCGAGGTGGAGAATACTTGAGTGCCGAATTTCAAGACTATTTTAAAGAGAATGAGATTCTCTCACAGTGAACCCCTCCGGCCACACCACAGCTCAACGGTGTAGCGGAGCGTCGTAATCGAACCTTGATGGACATGGTTCGATCTATGATGAGTTTCACTGAACTTCCTGCTTCGTTTTGGGGCTATGCGCTCGAAACGGCCGTAATGTTGTTGAACAATGTCCACACCAAGGCAGTGGATAAAACTCCATATGAGATATGGATGGGCAAGCCGCCCAAGTACTCATACTTGAGGATTTGGGGATGTCCTGCTTACGTGAAGCAGACAGCGGGAGATAAGCTGCATAATAGATCCATCTTATGCTACGTCATTGGGTATCCAAAGAATTCTATTGGATACCGCTTCCACTATCCCAATGAAACAAAAGTGTTTGTTTCTAGAAATGCCACCTTTCTGGAAAGGGAATTTCTACTTGATAGAAAAGGCAAGATGGTAGAACTTGAAGAGGTTCGAGAACCAATTGAAGTACCAAGTAAATCTCCCGCACCTCAAGAGCCAATCCTTGATATGGACACACCTAGAAGATCTGAAAGGGTTCCTAGGGCTCCTGTTAGATATGGTTTCCTCCTTGAAGATGATCAAAGTGATCAAAATTTTGGATGTGATCCAAGAACCTTCAAGGAGACAATTTCCGATGCTGATTCTAATTTGTGGCTTGAAGCAATGCAATCTGAGATTGACTCAATGCATTCGAACCAAGTCTGGACTCTCGTGAATCCTCCCGAAGGAATAGTTCCTATTGGGTGCAAATGGATATACAAGAGAAAACTTGGGCCTGATGGTAAGGTACTGACTTACAAGGCGCGACTGGTCGCGAAAGGTTACACTCAAAGCAAGGTGTTGACTATGATGAAACTTTTTCATCAGTCGCAATGTTCAAGTCAATTAGAATTCTACTAGCCATAGCCGCATGGTGCGATTATGAGATATGGCAAATGGATGTGAAAACTGCGTTCCTTAATGGAAACATTAAGTAAGAGATCTATATGATGCAGCCTGAGGGTTTCACATCTGTAGGAAGTGAGCATAAAGTATGAAAACTTCAGAGATCGATCTACGGTCTCAAGCAAGCATCGAGAAGTTGGAACCTGAGATTTGATGAAACAATTAAAGAATTTGGTTTCATCAAGAATCCCGAGGAGCCATGTGTGTATAAGAAGGTGGTTAAAAATGCTGTGACATTCCTTGTACTTTATGTTGATGACATTCTGGTCATTGGGAATGACGTAGGAATGCTGCAGTCAACTAAAGTATGGATGTCTAGTAGATTCTCGATGAAGGACATGGGTGAAGCATCCTATATTCTGGGAATACGGATCTATAGGGATAGATCAAAAAGGATGCTCGGACTCACCCAAGCGACCTACATAAATACCATACTTAAGTGGTTCTCAATGGAAGAGTCTAAGAGAGGACACCTGCCTATGTGCCACGGGGTCACTCTATCTAAGTCTATGTGTCAGAAGACTGATGAGGAGATAGAGAGTATGACATGTGTGCCATATGCCTCGGCAATAGGTAGTATTATGTATGGTATGATCTCTACTAGACCTGATGTCGCATATGCTCTGAGTGTCATGAGCCACTACCAAGCAAATCCCAGAAAAATGCATTGGAAGGCCGTGAAAGATATTCTTAAGTACTTACGAATGACTAAGAATATGTTCATGGTCTATGGGGGTGGTGAACTAAAATTGGAAGGCTACACTGATTCTAGCTTCCAATGCGATGTGGACGATTCGAAGTTGACCTCTGGATTTGTGTTCATGCTCAATGGTGGTGCTGTCTCATGGAGGAGTTCCAAGCAAGACACCATCGTGGATTCAACCACTGAGGCTGAGTACATCGCAGCATCATCTACTGCTAAAGAGGCCGTTTGGATAAGGAATTTCGTCCAAGAGTTGGCGTAATCCCTGAAGGAGTTGGTCCAGTCCCGATGTACTGTGACAACACAAGTGCCGTTGCGCAAGCAAAGGAACCTAGGTCTCACCAAAGATCCAAACATATACTGAGGAGATACCACATAATCCGGGATATTGTGGCTAGAGGTGACATAGCAATTGAGAGAGTCGCCTCTGCAGACAACATTGCTGATCCACTTACGAAGCCCTTGCCAGGACCATTGTTTGAAAAACATCGGGAAGCAATGGGACTGTGTCTGATGAGTAGTTGGCTTTAGGGCAAGTGGGATATTGTTACTGTAACGCCCCAAAATCCATAGGACTATATATATATGCATCTTATTTATTTCAAGGGTCAAAATGACAATTTATACGTTAGCATAAGCTATTTTATGAAATTTGATTTTACTGATTTTAGAATTGAGGTACGACGCAGCAAGTTCCAGCAGATGTCACCCAGCGCAATGCACGAGAAGATTATAGAAACTTGTTTAAATGATCTTAAGGAGGAAAAAATGATTTCTTTTAAAAAGGTTTTGGTAGATTTGCAAACTAAAACATTGAGAGGGAAATTTTACTAAAATTCACAACTTTAGGTAAGGTTTGTCATGCTTAATGATTACACCTCATTTGCCACTAATCCCTCCCATACAAATACCTGTTTTTGAAGGAAAAGTTTACTTTCACTTGCAAAACAAAAACTCTTTTGTGTTCTTTCAAATATCTTCAAAGATGCTCGTGTGATTGCCTGAGGAGGAGGAACTCTGCGGGAACAAACTGTTGTCATAAAGCTCAGTTCAAAGGCAAGTAAAAGCTGATCCTTTGCTACATCATTTGAAGCATATATTGATTTTTCTCATTTCATGGATCTGCTTGCCTGTATGTTTAAAGTTATGTTTAAGTTCATGTTTACGTATCTTCAAAAATGTTTAAGAAAGAAATACTGGGTTCAAAGTTATGTTTTCTGCTTCTGAAACTTTTCCAGAATGTTTTAAGAAAGAAATACTGGGTTCAAAGTTATGTTTTCTGCTTCTGAAACTTTTCCAGAATGTTTTAAGAAAGATTGAAGATGTTTCAAAGTACTGAGGAGTTCAGATTTGAGTCACGTATGTTCATGAATGTTCTTCTTTCTGGTGAATGGTAACATCTGAACTGGACTCTATGTAATCGGAGATGTTAGTCGAATCAGAAACTAAGTCTGGTTTGATAGGCAGAACTGGTATCGTAGATGTCGTTCGTGGTGTTGCAGTGCCAAGTTCTTATTCAGACTTTGTTTCCTATGTTAGCAAATAAATATTTTAATTAACTCAGCAGTTTTCGATTCAGATTCGTGTTTTCGCTACACATCAGATTTTGGTCAGATTTGACAGTATTAAATACTTCACTGCTGAGTCCCCTGGCGATTATTCATTGACATCTGAGTTGACCAACTTAATTGCGTTGACATCTGAGTTGACCAATTCGCAGCTGTTTTATTCCTAAACACTATTCCATTAAATACATCTGTTTCTTTTCCAAACACTGTTCCTACGTTGACATCTGAGTTGACCCACGACATCTGTTTCAATGTTAGCGATGTAATTTTCATAGTCAGATCTGTTCCACGCTAACAGTATTGTTCCTTGTTGTCACATCTGTTCAACGTTATGTTCCACCTGAGGAATCTGTTTTGCTTTCCAGTACAGTTTCTTTTAGAGAAATCTGTTTCTATTTCAGCGATTGTTTTCCAGTACTCAAATCTGATACTCAGTAAGTTTTAAAATGGGAAGCGAGTTTTAAAAGAAGTGAAACCTGTTGATTTTCAAAGGAAAATTCAAAGAAGATTTCAAAGGATAAGCAGTTTAAAGGAACAAAAGTTTATTTTAAGGATTTATGGCATAGATAACAGACGGTCATAAAGGAAAGGTGAGCAACTGTCCAGATGTCAGTTGCCCTTTCATAAATGAAGGGTGAGCAGTTGTCCAGATGTCGTTTGCCTCTTCACAATGAGCTATATGCTAGAACTGATATCAGAAGTCATTTGATCAAGTGCACATTGGACCTAAGGAGAGTTTCTAAGCCATAAATTCTAAAGTTTAAGAAAATAATGAAGGGATCTGGGTTATTGTCCCCGCATCCAAGCTTACGAAAGTTATGAAAGAAAGTTTACGAAAGAATGCTTATGTTTAAATGAAGTTCCTTTAAACTCAGTTATGTAAATGTTCAGATGTCTGCCTGCGTTAAATGACTTTGTTATTACTCAGATTTTACTTGCTGAGCCCCTAGGCTCATTAGCTTTTAAAATGGTGCAGGTGAGACAATTAAGGGACAAGCGGAAGGTGGAAGCTGAGACAGCTGGGTGGTGAAGTGTTTATCTATGGGGCAGCATTTTCCGTGTCTTAGCTGTTGTTGTCGTTTATCATAGACATCTGTATTAGATCTATTGCAACAGTAGTAAATTCATATAGAATTTCAGATGTTGTAATATCGCAATTGCAGTATATATATGAAATCTGTTTTCCGCAAATTTTCAGTACTTGGCGCCGAACGTTTGTATATCAGTTTTGTGTTTGTGTTTCGAAATTTTTCTAAGTTATAAGAAATACAGCTTATAACAAATTGCCGTTTAGCCATTCTTTTTATTTTCAAATTTTAATTCACCCCAACTCCGTGACCCCGTGGGTTCGGGCGTCACAATGTGGTATCAGAGCAATGTTCCTGAGATAAACACATGCACTGTCAGTTGGATCAGATTTCATTGACCGTTTCTCCAAAGCTGTGAGTTTATTTTTCAGAGCATTGTCTTTAAATTTTTAGCATGTTCTGATAATTATATGTGGTGGATTACGGGCTATAGATTATAAGATGTCAGGAAGAGGAAGAGGTAGAAGAGGTAATCCCTTAGAGGAAACCAGTCCTGACAGTAATGCTAGTATCGCTCAACTCCTAAGACTGCTGGTAGAGCAAATCGGCAGGGGTAATGGACAATCTTCTAGTAGTAGAGGGCCAAGCCATGTTGATCCTCAAGAAAAGTTCAGAAGACAGAAGCCGAAGGAGTTTAGTGGTACAACGGATCCATTAGTTGCTGAAAGTTGGATCAAGTCGATGGAGGTTATCTTTGAGTACCTCCAGATGCCAGATTTAGATAGGTCTAGGTGTGCTATCTACATGTTAAGAGATGATGCCATGATTTGGTGGGAAGGAGCTAAGCTGTCTGTGGATTTATTGAACCTTACTTGGACAAATTTCAAACAAGTATTCTTTGAGCAATACTTCACGGCAGACAAGAGGTCTGAATTGAAGAGGGAGTTTCTGACCCTGAAACAGGGGAGCATGACCGTACAGGAATATGTGCGGGCATTTTAAAGAGGGTGTTACTTTGTGCCTTTGATAGGTAACGACCCAGAAGAGAAGTTAAGCCATTTTGTGGCAGGATTGAAGCCTATGTTCAAGATGAATGTTAGGCTATTTGTGCCAAAGACTTATAGAGAAGCAATGGATAAAGCCCTGTGGATTGAAAGAGACTGGAAGGATGTTGATGAAGAAATGCAGCAGAAGAGGCAGACCTTTCAGCAGAAAGATCAGAGGCCATTCAAGAAACAGAATAAGAATCAGCAGATGCCTCAAGAGCAGAAACCTCTACCGATCCAACTCATTAGTGCAGTTCCAGCTATTAACAGTAGACCGGTGTGTCCTAAGTGCCAAAAGATGCATCCTGGTCAATGCAGACTTGGACAGAACGTCTGCTACAGATGTGGGTTGCCAGGGAATATTTTGAAATTTTGCCCAAAGTCAAGGCAACTGGTGACCAGTAGAGCCTACGTGATGATATCAAGCCAACCCAGACTCGACAGTAGTCACCGGTAAGATTATGATTGTTGGATTGCTTTCTATGGCTTTGATAGATTCAAGAGCTACTCATTCTTTTATAGCAGCCAAGTTTGCTAAGAAGTTACCCATCAAGCCTGACCAAGTAGCCATAGGCTTTTGTGTAACAGTACCTTCGTGAGAAGAGTTAGTATCTCATGATTTGTTTCGAGGTTTAGAACTTAGACTTCAAGGGCATTTGATTACTGCCGATTTAATTGTGTTACCAATGCCGGAGTTCGATATAATTTTGGGAGTAGACTGGTTGACTAAGTATGGAGTAGTGATAGACTTTAAACTGCGAACAGTAGTGGTTAATCCACCCCGAGGAGATCCATTTAAGTTTGAAGCCAATCATGTTTTGAGGATTCCTCGTATTATATCAGCCCTTAAGGCTCAACGCTGTTTGAGGAAAGGAGGGGTAGGATTTTTGGCTAGCTTTTCGCCCTTAGCAATGAAGTAAGCCTCAACTTTCAGATGTGGAGGTGGTGAGCGAATTTCCCGAAGTTTTTCCAGAGGATATACATGGACTATCACCAGACAGAGAACTGGAATTTTCGATTGACTTAATTCCAGGAGCAGCTCCAGTTTCTGTTGGGATTGGTCCGGATCCGCACCCCGGCAGGCAGCGGAAGAACAAAATTTACCGGGATGCGATCAATACGAGTAATCAAGCAAATCTACGTATCAACATACATAGGGTGTTTAGCAAGTCACCTGTCTGGCACTTGTGCCTGGCTCCAACCGGTGTTTCAAGAACCCGGCGCTTCTCGGTTGATTGCGGTAGATTCGTCAATCCGGTCCACGACCAGACTCGAGGCTCCTTCGTCAGACTGCACTAGAAGTCCTGACGAGATCAGCACGATCGGATTCTCCACGAAAAACTAGGCCGGGGTTATAATAGACAGACTTACTAAGTCTGCTCACTTCTTACCAGTTAAGACAACCTACGATGTGAGTAGATATGCAGATTTGTATGTGAAGTAAATTGTGAGGCTACATGGTGTTCCAGTTTCCATAGTATCGGATAGGGATCCGAAGTTTACCTCAGCTTTCTGGAAGAGTTTGCATAGAGCTATGGGTACAAAGCTGACCTTTAGCACAACATTTCACCCCCAGACAGATGGACAATCTGAAAGGGTGATTCAGATTTTAGAAGATTTGCTCAGAGCGTGTATTGTGGATTTTTCAGAGAGTTGGGATCTGAAATTACCATTGGTAGAATTTGCGTACAATAACAGTTTTCAACCATCTATCCAGATGGCTCCATATGAAGCTCTCTATGGTCGCAAATGTAGAACAACCCCTTCACTGGGATGAAGTTGGTGAGAGATCTGGTTTAGGACCAGATGTAGTGGAGAAAACAGCAGAAGCTGTTAGAAAGATAAGAGAACGAATGAAAGCTGCTCAAAGCAGACAGAAGAGTTACGCAGATAATAGGAGAACAGATCTGAGTTTTGAAATCGGCGATCATGTATTTTTGAGAATTGCTCCAATGAAAGGAGTAATGCATTTTGGGAAGAAAGGAAAGCTGAGTCCAAGATATATTGGACCATATGCGATTTTAGAAAGAATACGAATGATAGCTTATCGTTTAGCACTGCCCCCGCAGCTGTCAGCAGTGCATAGCGTTTTTCATGTTTCAGCTTTGAGGAAATATATTCCTAATCCTTCGCATGTGCTAAGCCATGAGCCAATCCAGTTAGCACCAGATTTAAGTTACGAAGAGAGACCAGAGAAAATTCTTCTTCGTGAAGTTAGAAAGCTAAGAAACCATAGTATCCCTATGGTCAAGATACAATGGTCTAACCAATCTGAGCGAGAAGCTACGTGGGAGACAGAAGCTGATATGCTTAATCTTTACCCATATCTGTTTGGTAAGTAAAATTTCGAGGACGAAATTTCAATAAGGAGGATGGAGTTGTAACGCCCCAAAATCCATAGGGCTATATATATATGCATCTTATTTATTTCAAGGGTCGAAATGACAATTTATACGTTAGCATAAGCTATTTTATGAAAGTTGATTTTACTGATTTTAGAATTGAGGTACGACGCAGCAAGTTACAGCAGATGTCACTCCAAGCGCAATGCACGAGCAGATTTTAGAAACTTGAGAATTATCCTACGCATGACTTAGAGCTAGCAGCTGTAGTTTTTGCTCTAAAGATCTGGAGACATTATCTCTATGGGGACAAGTGTGAAATATTCACTGACCATAAGAGGATCAAGTAGTTTTTTCACCCAGAAGGAACTTAATATGAGGCAGAGGAGATGGTTAGAGCTGGTAAAGGATTACGATTGCACAATCAGTTATCACCCAGGAAAAGCCAATGTGGTAGCAGATGCCTTGAGTAGGAAATCTGTTGGATTAGCTCAGCTCTTTGTTCAGAGACCATTGGAGTATGATATTGAGAAGTCTGGAATAGAAGTAGTGCCCAGCGGTAGTACTATGGTTTTGGAAGATCTCTCCATAAGGTAAAATCTGATAGATCAGATCCGAGAGGGACAACCCAAAGATGAGCAACTTCAGAAGTGGGTTAAGCAAGATAGAGAGAGAGACAACAAACTCTACTTTTCAGAAGAAGGAATAAAGATTTCATGACAGGATCTGGGTGCCCCAAGTAGACACATTGAGATCAGATCTCATGACAGAGGCCCATACAGCTCCATATACAGTACATCCAGAGAGTACTAAGATGTACAAGGACCTACAGAAGTTGTATTGGTGGCCAGGAATGAAGCAAGACATTGCCAGATTTGTCTCTGAGTGTTTGACTTGTCAATTGGTGAAAGCTGAACACCAAAAACCAGCAGGATTATTGAAGCCACTGCCTATTCCATAATGGAAATGGGAGTGTATAGCAATGGATTTTATAGTTGGTCTACCCAAAACTATTCAAGGATATAATTCTATTTGGGTTATAATAGACAGACTTACTAAGTCTGCTCACTTCTTACCAGTTAAGACAACCTACGATGTGAGTAGATATGCAGATTTGTATGTGAAGTAAATTGTGAGGCTACATGGTGTTCCAGTTTCCATAGTATCGGATAGGGATCCGAAGTTTACCTCAGCTTTCTGGAAGAGTTTGCATAGAGCTATGGGTACAAAGCTGACCTTTAGCACAACATTTCACCCCCAGACAGATGGACAATCTGAAAGGGTGATTCAGATTTTAGAAGATTTGCTTAGAGCATGTATTGTGGATTTTTCAGAGAGTTGGGATCTGAAATTACCATTGGTAGAATTTGCGTACAATAACAGTTTTCAACCATCTATCCAGATGGCTCCATATGAAGCTCTCTATGGTCGCAAATGTAGAACACCCCTTCACTGGGATGAAGTTGGTGAGAGATCTGGTTTAGGACCAGATGTAGTGGAGCAAACA
>KQ988432.1:21956-48511 GCA_001598015.1 Dorcoceras hygrometricum | reverse complement strand
CACTGCACTGCCCCCGCAGCTGTCAGCAGTGCATAGCGTTTTTCATGTTTCAGCTTTGAGGAAATATATTCCTAATGCATGTGCTATGCTAGCTTATTTAGCACTGCCCCCGCAGCTGTCAGCAGTGCATAGCGTTTTTCATGTTTCAGCTTTGAGGAAATATATTCCTAATCCTTCGCATGTGCTAAGCCATGAGCCAATCCAGTTAGCACCAGATTTAAGTTACGAAGAGAGACCAGAGAAAATTCTTCTTCGTGAAGTTAGAAAGCTAAGAAACCATAGTATCCCTATGGTCAAGATACAATGGTCTAACCAATCTGAGCGAGAAGCTACGTGGGAGACAGAAGCTGATATGCTTAATCTTTACCCATATCTGTTTGGTAAGTAAAATTTCGAGGACGAAATTTCAATAAGGAGGATGGAGTTGTAACGCCCCAAAATCCATAGGGCTATATATATATGCATCTTATTTATTTCAAGGGTCGAAATGACAATTTATACGTTAGCATAAGCTATTTTATGAAAGTTGATTTTACTGATTTTAGAATTGAGGTACGACGCAGCAAGTTACAGCAGATGTCACTCCAAGCGCAATGCACGAGCAGATTTTAGAAACTTGTTTAAATGATCTTAAGGAGGACAAAATGATTTATTTTAAAAAGGGTTTGGTAGATTTGCAAAATAAAATATTGAGAGGGAAATTTTACTAAAATTCACAACTTTAGGTAAGGTTTGTCATGCTTAATGATTACACCTCATTTGCCACTAATCCCTCCCATACAAATACCTTGTTTTGAAGGAAAAGTTTACTTTCACTTGCAAAACGAAAACTCTTTTGTGTTCTTTCAAATATCTTCAAAAAAGCTCGTGTGTTTGCCTGAGGAGGAGGAACTCTGCGGGAACAAACTGCTGTCGTAAAGCTCAGTTCAAAGGCAAGTAAAAGCTGATCCTTTGCTACACCATTTGAAGCATATATTGATTTTTCTCATTTCATGGATCTGCTTGCCTGTATATTTAAAGTTATGTTTAAGTTCATGTTTACGTATCTTCAGAAATGTTTAAGAAAGAAAGACTGGGTTCAAAGTTATGTTTTTTGCTTCCGAGTTTTCCAGAATGTTTTAAGAAAGATTGAAGATGTTTCAAAGTACCGAGGAGTTCAGATTTGAGTCACGTATGTTCATGAATGTTCTTCTTTCTGGTGAATGGTAACATCCGAACTGGACTCTATGTAATCGGAGATGTTAGTCGAATCAGAAACTAAGTCTGGTTTGATAGGCAGAACTGGTATCGTAGATGTCGTTCGTGATGTTGCAGCACCAAGTTCTTATTCGGACTTTGTTTCCTATGTTAGCGAATAAATCTTTTAATTAAATCAGCAGTTTTCAATTCAGATTCGTGTTTTCGCTACACATCAGATTTTGGTCAGATTTCACAGTATTAAATACTTCACTGCTGAGTTCCCAGGCGATTATTCATTGACATCTGAGTTGACCAACTTAGTTGCGTTGACATCTGAGTTGACCAATCGCAACTGTTTTATTCCTAAACACTATTCCATTAGATACATCTGTTTCTTTTCCAAACACTTTTCCTGCATTGACATCTGAGTTGACCCACGACATCTGTTTCAATGTTAGCGATGTAATTTTCATAGTCAGATCTGTTCCACGCTAACAGTACTGTTCCTTGTTGTCACATCTGTTCAACGTTATGTTCCACCTGAGGAATCTGTTTTGCTGTCCAGTACAGTTACTTTTAGAGAAATCTGTTTCTATTTCAGCGATTGTTTTCCAGTATTCAACTCTGATACTCAGTAAGTTTTAAAATGGGAAGCGAGTTTTAAAAGAAGTGAAACCTGTTGATTTTCAAAGGAAAATTCAAAGAAGATTTCAAAGGATAAGCAGTTTAAAGGAACAAATGTTTATTTTAAGGATTTATGGCATAGGTAACAGACGGTCATAAAGAAAAAGTGAGCAACTGTCCAGATGTCAGTTGCCCTTTCATAAAGGAAGGGTGAGCAGTCGTCCAGATGTCGGTTGCCTCTTCACAATGAGCTATATGCTAGAACTGATATCAGAAGTCATTTGATCAAGTGCACATTGGACCTAAGGAGAGCTTCTAAGCCATAAATTCTAAGTTTAAGAAAATAATGAAGGGATCTGGGTTATTGTCCCCGCATCCAAGCTTACGAAAGTTATGAAAGAAAGTTTACGAAAGAATGCTTATGTTTAAATGAAGTTCCTTTAAACTCAGTTATGTAAATGTTCAGATGTCTGCCTGCGTTAAATGACTTTGTTATTACTCAGATTTTATCTGCCTGCGTTAAATGACTTTGTTATTACTCAGATTTTACTTGCTGAGCCCCTAGGCTCATTAGCTTTTAAAATGGTGCAGGTGAGACAATTAAGGGACAAGCGGAAGGTGGAAGCTGAGACAGCTGGGTGGTGAAGTGTTTATCTATGGGCAGCGTTTTCCGTGTCTTAGCTGTTGTTGTCTTTTATCATAGACATCTGTATTAGATCTATTGTAACAGTAGTAAATTCATATAGAATTTCAGATGTTGTAATATCGCAATTGCAGTATATATATGAAATCTGTTTTCCGTAAATTTTCAGTACTTGGCGCCGAACGTTTGTATATCAGTTTTGTGTTTGTGTTTCGAAATTTTTCTAAGTTATAAGAAATACATCTTACAACAAATTGCCGTTTAGCCATTCTTTTTATTTTCAAATTTTAATTCACCCCAAATCCCTGACCCCGTGGGTTCAGGCGTCACAGTTAGAGTAGGTGCCCAACTAGCCAACTTGTGGCGTGTGGGTTCTTGTTGACTCTATGTAAAACGATCTTTATTTATGAAATTCGTATTCTTTTATGACATTCTTTATCTTCATTATTATGATTGCAATTGTTGGATAAAGAACTTGAATGCACTATAGTGTATGTTAGATGTGATAGTTGATTTGATGGCTATCATGAAACACATCTAATAGTCACTGTATATTCTAAACTTGTTCCTAGTCAATTGGGCCATCCAAAATCCAAAAGAGGATAAGGTCTGATGGATCTATGTTAACAGATCCAGATTGTATTTTGAATTACACAAAACTTATTATTGTGTTACTAACATCTCTACGTAGTGTGCAGAACTTAAGTAAGATGAAAAGATGAAATCCAGAAGATGCGAATTGGAATAAGAGAAATCTGATGAAGTCTGTTGAAGAAATGTTCGAAGAAGAAGATGAACAGTAGAAGTCTGATCATGTGAAAAGTGGAGAAATCTGGTTCACTAAATAGTTGAAGTCTGGAACCAGTTGTGAAGAACAAAAACCAGCTGTTGCTCAAGCGTAAATGAATCAGACGTCGATGTGAAGAGAAAGCTGTGATCAGCAATGATGATGTCAGCATTGCTGATGGAAAGAAGTTATGATCAGCAACTATGACGTCAGCAATATCAGCAGACAACAAGCTGGATCAGCGATGATGACGTCAGCAGTGATGTCATCACAATCAGCAGTGAGCTACAGTATATCCAGTCGCTAGCTACAGTTCAACCAGTCGATGGTACTTGAAGTTAGCGATAGCAAAACGATGTCGTTTTGGATAAATGGATACGACAGCGTTTTGCCTTCGCGCTAAGAACCAGCAGGTACAACTCTTAAGAGAAACCAGCAGGTAGCTACAGTAGTTTGTTCATCCAGACGAGAGCTACAGTGTTATAATTAACCAGTCGATGATGCATAGCAAACGATGTCGTTTGAATAAGTTAAAACGACAGCGTTTGAACTAACCAGTCGTTGGGTAATCCAGTCTCAAGCATTTCACGACCAACGTCTGGACAACCAGCTGCAAGCATATCTTCACCAGCTGGTCAACCAGTCGAAAGCTACAGTGTACCCAGTCGCAGGCTACAGTGTTTTGCATATCCAGTCGACAGGGAATCCAGACGCAAAGAAGCTAAAGGAAATAACCAGACGCAGTAGTTGAAGATACAACCAGTAGCGAAGCAGTTGACGAATTATATTATGAAGATTCACTAAAGCTGGATGTCAACTGCTGAGCCTAGTTCAAATGTTGAAGACGACAAAAATCCTGCAAAAGAAAGGACAATTCCCTGTCGGTACTCTACAGAACATATTTCAAACGGGAAGAATTTGTGTCCAACAGATTGAATTTGAATGGAGGCTATTTAAGGGAGAAGATTTGAAGGAAGATAATGATTTTTTTGATGATGATTCTGTGAAGATTCAAAAGAACAAACAGAGGGAAGAAAACTGGAGACAAAGCAGTAGACCGCCATTAGAGAGGAGCGCATAACGAGTGTCTACTGCTGAGTCTTAATTAGATTTTGTAGAGCATTTCCCTAGTGTGTGAGATTTATTCATTCGAGAGTTGTGGTTACACTGTATATCTCACACACACAGAGATTCATTCACATTCATTGTATAGTGAATGAATCTCAAACCCAATACAAAATCAGATCCCGTCCAAGCACGACGACGTTAAACTCTGTGTTTGTAGCCTTTCTCACATAGGCGTTAAACAAGTGATTGAGTGACAGCCGAGGGCTGGTAGAGTCTAGGAGTTCTCGCAGCTGCTGGTTGCGGGATTGGGTCTGTACACGATGTATAGATCAAATCTTCTAGTGGAACCTTCCGAAGAGGAAGAAGGGGAGACGTAGGACATTGATGTCCGAACTTCCATAAACAAACAGTTGGTCCATTTCTTTAAGCTTTCCGCATATGCAATTTATATTACCACTCACGCATACACCATTGCACACACAGTAAGTCGAACAGATTTCTGTAAACAAAAATCTGTTTGCAACGTTTTAAAATTTAGGATTCAGTTCTGGTGTTTTCCGCATGTTTTATTACATACCAGATCTGTCTCCGGTGCTCTGTTTTTATGTTCAAGAGCCAGAGGTATTGCACCTCACTATTAGCAGCAGCGCAAAATCTTTTAATGAACATTAGCAGCGCTGTTTAGAGTTAAGTCCTTTAAATTGGTCCTAACAAGGTCCGCCCGAGCTTGAGACTAGCATCTGTGATGTGAAGTACCACGTTTCATTGGTAGGGAACATAGTGATGTTCTGAGCATGCAGATGGGTAGTGACCTGGTGATCTATCGAACTATCCTCGTTCGGACGTTCCAAGTGGTTACCATTTATCGAGTGGATTAAGTTTGAGGTCTTGGTTGTACAGATTAGCCCTCATTACTCGAAAAGTCATTGAGACTCTACATGATAGGTGCCTCACTTTGACCCGTTTACCGACTCAGTTGGGGTCATCAGGTGGTAGCGTTGGGTGAGGTCCGATGCATGTAGGAGTTGATGCTTCGTTGTCGAGGATTCACCGCTTGCCCTTGTGCATGGATATCCTATGCTATCTGAGGAGATAATAGTATGATAAATCTCTGGCCAGAGTACTAGATGTGGTTTGGGTAAATGGGTTTACCTAATAACACATGCGATGTCACTATTTGATCTCCAAGATGTATGCATCGCTATTGGATCTTTAGCGACTCCGATTTACCAATGGTCATTGATCTGATCGGGATATTTGAGTTGAAAGGACCGTACTATACGCTAACCATGATTGACTGGTTCTTGCAGGCACTATTAGTGATACCTAGGGGATCATGGGGCGATGTTGCTAGACGCTTTACCATGATCCGATGGGTTAGTCCGATTTGTGGTTTCGGAGTCACAAATGTTCTGAGCCCACGGCTAGCTGTATCCCTGAACCATTGAGGGTCACACAAGTACTGGTTTCTCAATTCGCATATGGAAATTAAGCTCAATTTGTTGAGTATAGTAGGAGGAAGGATGGAAGTGTGACTTCCTAAAATTAAATAGGGTGGAAATGCAATTTCCTTAAGCTTGGACTAGTATGACTATCCTTAAAGCTTATAGGGGCCTAACTGCTATTTTGGATTAGGTGGTCCGAAAAATTGTTTTCACATCATAATGCTCAGTTTTTTAAACTGTGTGAATCGGTCCGATCTGATCGTCGATCTGGATTATGATGAAGCAACAGCGATGGACTTGAAACCGATGTACACTTGGGCCTTGGCTCGACCCAAGCCCATTAACTTGGTTTAAACCCATGAAAAATCTATAGATAGGGGACCCTGGGGTATTCATTTGATACACACCAAAAGCTATTCAGAAAATATTTCTCCTTCCTCTCCTCCCTCGCCGCCGCCGCCGCCCGTCGTCGCCGTCGGAATTTGTTCCGACCATCTCGGCTAGGAGATTCCGTCCGTGAAACTTTCATTGATTTTCTAGTGCAAACCAACGAAGGAATTGAGATTCCGGTCGTGGACCGGATTAGGAGGCCATAGATGTTCAACCGTTGAAGTGCCAATTTTCCCGTGAAATTGGTCGGAGCCAGGCGCCTAGACGCCAGCAAGGTATATTCTAAACATTCTATGAATGTTTTTAATTATTATATAGGTGTATTGACCGTTCCCGGTCTCCAATTTTAATTCTTCCGCTGAGCCCCGGGAGCGGGATCCGGATCCGCCGCTGCGCCAAAAGTAATATCTCATTTTGTAAGCTGAACCAGAAGTTCTTTTATCCAAGCTGTTTCTTTTTTTTGCTGCTTTCTTTTGGTGCCATCTGTTTGTACACCGGTTTTGTAAGAGAATACAGCTTACAACATTTCGCATTTAGTCCTTATATTTTTTTCATTTATCCATACACTCCAAACCGTTGATTCCCATGGGTTTGGGCGTCACAACTTGGTATCAGAGCATGGTCCTATAGATGACACACATTTCCAGTTTGGGACAGTTTTTGTCGACCGTTTCCCCCAGGCTGAGAGTTTTATAGAGCATTTATCTTTTGAGTTTAGCATGTTCTGATGTTCATTTGTGGTGTATTACGGGCTTTATATCAAGATCTCTAGTATAGGAAGAGGTAGGAGAAGCAACCACGTAGAAGCGAACAACCCAGACAGTAATGCCCGCGTTCTAGCTGAGATGGATCAACTCTTAGAACAGCTCGTAGGCCAGTCGAGTCGAAACAATGGCCAATCTCCTAGCAGAGGGCCCAATCTAGAAGATCCCCAGGAGAGGTTTCGAAGACAGAGGCCGAAAGAGTTTAATGGCGCAACTGATCCATTTGTTGCTGAGAGTTGGATAAAATCCATGGAGGTTATATTTGACTACCTCCAGACGCCTGATCTGGATAGGCCCAGGTGTGCTATCTACATGCTAAGAGATGATGCTATGCTCCGGTTGGAAGGAGCCAAACTCACGGTGAATTTGACAATACTCTCATGGGAGGAGTTCAAGAGAGTATTCTTTGATCAGTACTCCACTGAAGACAAGCGGTCCGAGCTAAAAAAGGAATATCTAACGATAAAGCAATGGAGAATGTCGATCCAAGAGTATGTCCGTAAGTTTGAGAGAGGGTGCTATTTTGTACCACTGATTGGAGCGGATCCACAGGAGAAACTGCGACATTTTGTCGATGGTTTGAAGCCTGCACTCAGACATGATGTTAGATTGACGGAACCCAAGGATTTTAGGGGGGCTGTAGACAAGGCCCTCCGAGCTGATCAAGACTGGAAGGTTGTTGAGGAGGAGCGGCAGTTGAAGAGGCAGGACTTCCAGCAAAAAGACCAGAGGTCCTTCAAGAAGCAGAACCGGAATCAACAGAGACCTCAAGAGCAGACACCTCTGCAACCTCAACCTATTAGTGCAGTCCCTGCCATCAACAACCGGCCAGTTTGCCCTAAGTGCCAGAAGAATCACCCTGGTCCATGTAGAGTTGGTCAGAATGTCTGTTATAGGTGTGGTGTGCCAGGACACGTTATTCGAAACGGCCCAAATTCGAAGCAGCTGGTGACCAGCAGAGCTTTCGTTATGACAGCTGAGCCAGGCAACCCCGATTCTACTGTGGTTACGGGTAAGATTTTGATTGCCGGTATGCCCTCTATAGCCTTGATAGATTAAGGTCCGACTCATTCATTCGTTTATGTCAGCAGAGTTTGCTAGGAAGCTACCCTTCAAACCATACCAATTAACCATAGGTTTTTGAGTGACTACACCCTCAGAGAGGAACTGGAATCCCATGATTTATTCCGTGATTTAGAACTTAGGCTCCAAAGGCATTTGATTACTGCTAACTTAATTGTGCTACCTATGCCTGAGTTCGATTTAATTCTGGGCATGGATTGATTAACTAAGTATGAGGTAGTGATTGATTTTAGGTTCAGAACAGTGGTGGTCAAACCACCCAAAGGAGACCACTTTACGTTTGAATCTAACCAGCTTAGGAGGATTCCCCGCATCATTTCAGATTTAAAAGCCTGTTTAAGGAAAGGTGGGGTAGGATTTTTGGCAAGATTATCGTCCCTAGTAGCTGTTAGTAAGCCCAAACTGCCAGAAGTGGAGGTATTGAATGAGTTTCCTAAAGTTTTCCCAGAGGACATCTATGGACTACCTCCAGACCGAGAGCTGGAATTTGCAATTGATCTAGTACCAGGAGCAGCGCCTGTTTCCAGACCACCCTACCGCCTTGATCCTGCAGAGATGAGGCAACTAAAGGAACAGATCCAAGACCTGTTAGACAAGGGCTTCATACGACCTAGCACATCACCATGGGGAGCCTTTGTCAAGAAGAAGGATGAGAGCTTAAGGTTGTGCATAGACTATTGTAAGCTGAATAAGCTTACTGTTAAGAATAAATATCCCCTTCCTAGGATTGATGATTTGTTTGACCAATTGAAGGGATCAACAATCTTTTCCAAGATCGAATTGTGATCTGGTTATCACCAATTGAAGATCAAGCCAGCTGATATTTACAAGACGGCCTTTAGATCACGCTATGGCCATTATGAGTTCCTAGTAATGCCCTTTGGACTTACCAACGCACCTTCAGCCTTTATGGATTTGATGAATAGAGTTTTTCAACCGTTTTTTGATCAGTTTGTGATCGTATTTATAGACTACATCCTAGTGTATTCCAAGACCATCTCCGAGCACACCAACCAGCTTAGGACAGCGCAACAAGTTTTGAAGAGCAAACAACTGTTTGCCAAGTTCAGTAAGTGCGACTTTTTGTAACGCCCCAAATTCAACGACTGTCCCAATGTACCAACACTGATCTTTCCAGCGTGTTTTTGTCCTCACTCGCATGCACCCTGAGAAACTTCCCAGGGGGTCACCCATCCCAAAATTGTCCCAAGTCAAGCACGCTTAACTTTGGAGTTCTTAAGTGACGCCCAAACCCATGGGTGTCAACGAAATTGGAGAAAATTTAAAATTTTTGAAAAAGTCGAAGGACAAAACTCGAATAAAGTAAGCTGTATTTCCTTACACAAAGCTGAAACGAAGCTAATGGCGCCAAAGGTAAATAGTAGTAACAGATTTGACAAAACAGATCTTGATTCACGATGCAAAATGCGATATTACAACTACTGGAACTCTATATAAGTTCACTATTGTTGTAACAGATCTTAATACAGTTCGTCAAAAGATCCAAAACAACAAAAGCTAAGACTATGCAAAAAACGCTGGTCGTTGACAAACACAATCCCCCGAATCTGAATCAACTTGCACCACACGCCTGCTCCTGAGATGCCTCACCTGCATTGGGAAAACTAGTGAGCCTAGGGGCTCAACAAGTAAAACTGAAGATAAAAAAATCACATAAATGCAGGGATAACTGAAAACTGAAATCTCGCTACTGAAAGACAACTCGAAACTCAAATCTAAATTGCTTATAATGGATGATTTATGGTCTAGAGGCTCTCTGGTGGTCCTTGTGCATGAAGCATGTTAACTGATCAGTAACTGATAGTCCCAAAATAGGATCAAAACAAGAGCAGGAGTTCAGAAGGGGGGGGGGTTGAATGAACTCCTTTGATTTTAAATTTTAGAAATCGTTTAAAATAGTTTTACAAGCGCTGCTTAATTTAAATCCGAGTTACCAGATTTAAGGATCTCAGTTTAATCAAATCTCTCGGCCAACAAATTATGTGCGGAAAAAGGCCGATTAATTTGTGGACAGATTAACACAATGAATAAATAAATGCGTAAAGTAAAGAGCAAGGGTCGAGAATTTGTTTGTGGAAGTTCGGATATAAATATCTTACGTCTCCCCTTCTTCCTTTTCAGGAAGGTTCCACTAGAAGATTTGATTCGTGTAGTCCTTCTACAAACACCCGATCACCGAGCCTCGCTCCAGGTGAACTCCTAGCAATCCTCAATCAACAACAAGCAGTCGCAGATGCTTTTTACAACACTTGGTAATTTTGTTTTTCAAACGACTTTTCAATAGCGCGTTTGTTACAGACTCAACTAATGATATAAGAATGAAATACAATATTTGTGAGACTATAGATCCTTTGATTTCTAAACAAAGAAATCGATTCAACAATGGTGAATCAGAGGATGACTCGAAGGTGCGTCTATGAATGCTTGAACTGAAAGTTCTTCGAGTCTGAGAGCTTTTCAAGTATGACTTCAAATGCGAATAGCTCGAGAATGCTTGAGATAGCAAATTGGCAGAGTAACAGCAAATAGTGAGAGCGAAGGATTACTTCTTCAATTCAAACTGCTGGTATTTATAGTCTTCACTCAACGGTCATTTGAATAGCTAAGGAAACAAAATCCTTTTTGAAATGCTGATAATCTTATATTTGTATACTCTGCTCCACTACAAGGTAAATTGCACACTGTCAGAGCAAATTTGTCGCCTTCCATATTTGTGCAATAACCGTGTAACAACCTCTGAAAGTATGTACTATTTACCCAAAATAGTACCGACGTTGTCTCCTTAATTCCAGGAAATTGTACGATTCTGTTGATCTTTTCCAATTTGAGTAAATGATCGTATTTGAATCTCTTTGTTGCTTGCGCCTGAAGTTCCTTCATCTTTGTTTAAGATCTTCCAGTTTTAAGGTACTTGATAAAACGCAACGACTGGAAGCTTTAATACTTGTGATATACCAACGTCTGAATCCTTCAAAAACTCATCGTCAGATTTTTAGGATTGAGCCAAACGCTGTCGTTTTAACTTATCTAAACGACGTAGTTTTGCTCTACATCAATAAACACTCCAACGTCTGAATGACTGCGTCTCATATCACAACAACGACTGAATCTTTACTGTAGCTTGCGACTGATTTCACAAGACACTGTAGCTCGCGACTGAATAAGTGATCTACTGTAGCTTGCGACTGGATACATAAACTCACTTCTGAATCAATATACCCTGCGTCTGAAAAAATTTCTTCACTGTAGCCAACGTCTGAATATGCAACTTACTGTAGCTCTCATCTGAATTACCCAATGACTGATTTACTGTAGCTCTCGTATGGATTGCCTGTCGACGGAAAATTCAACTGAGAGAAATATCTTGCGTCTGAATAACTCATCGACTGAATGAAGACCAACTACTGAAACCCCGTAACTCATCATCTGAATACACATGTCGTCTGGATACTCAATCAACGTCCGAAAGTCCAAAATAACTTGGCTTTTTGTTATCACCAAAACTATAAATTTTATCCTAACAATTTCCCCCTTTTTGGTGATGACAAAACTAGCAGCCGAGATAAAAGAATGTGCAAAAATAAATTGCACACGGACTGCTGAAATTATAAATTTCATTAACTGATAAATAGTACAAAAGATTTGTACAACGAAATCAACTGTTCTACCTAGTATCTTCTTCTCTTATAAGAACCACTGCTATGCCCTCTGCCCTTCTCTCGTTGTCTTTGTCTATCAGCTGAAATAAGTATTTCCAAAACGCTTCTATCAGTATCACCACCACCACCTGTATTGCCACTTCCTCTGTTTTGATCATCAGGTGGTGGTTGAGGACCTCGGCTGCTACCCACTTCCCCCTTTTTGTCATTACCACCACAGTTGATGTAAGCAACGAGTTCGCTCAGTTGGTCGGTAATGATATTGAGGGTCTGCTGTGCTTGAGCACTAAATTCCAATAAATCATTGCGGGTAGTGGCCAATTGCTCATCCAAAGAAGTGATTTTAGCATTAAGCTCCTGGTGATGCTCCCTAACCACCCTCCGGACATCAACTACATCAAGAGCATTAGTGGTAATCTGAGTACTCAACTGCGTATGAGATGATTTCAAATCCAACGACATGAGAATTCGTTGATCATTTGAGTCCTTTCGCAACGCTCCAAGTACTCTATCCTGTGCATCAAAGCATGCGGTAAACTTTCTCTCAAAGTCGTGGAGGTGCAATAACAGAGTGTCTTTGTGCTTGGCACCATCATCTCTTTCGCTGATTTATTCTATTGAAGCTCGTAGCTGGGCTAAGGCCTCTGTAATCTTTGGAATAGAAGCAGCTGGAAGAGAAGTCGAGGTAGCGGCTGTATCTATCTCATCAAAATTCATAGCGGAATCTTCTGAAGTAGAAGCGGACAAAAGATGCTCATCTAACAACTGTACACGGGGAGCAACTGACCCTGAAGTCTGAAAACTCTGTACATAACGCAAAAATGTTCTCTCTGAAGCAATAGACGCAACAAAACTGGTAATATCCTCTGAACTGAAACGGCTGAAAAAACTGTTCTGAATAAACACTGTACAAAACTGAGATAGTCGGAAAGCAAACACTGTTGGTTGGCGATAATCAAACCTGGAGTCTGGTTCAACCACTGATAAGGTGCTGCAAAAATTTACTGATCCGACTGGAAGCAGTCTCCTCGAACCAACAAATTCAACAGCCTCCAAACAAACATCAGCCCATCTCTTCTTCATCACTTTGAAAAATGCACTCACCGAGGGTAGAGTGTCATTATAAGATCTCTGACGAGGAACTTCATTTTGTACAACTGGCCGTGGGATCTTCACCCAGTAATCAGCACATGGTTCAACAGTCCAAATTGTTAGAGTAGATGCCCAACTAGCAAACTTGTGGCGTGTGGGTTTTATTGACTCTTGTACATGACAATCTTTATTTATGAAATTCGCATTTATTTATGGAATTATTTACTTTTCATTATGTTATAATGTTAACAATTGTGTTGGATAAAGACCTAGAATGCACCATAGTGTATGTTAGATGTGATCGTGGATATGATGGCTATCATGAAACACATCTAATAGTCACTGTGCATTCTGAATTCGTTCCTAGTCGATTGGGCCGTCAAAATGAGGATAAGGCCGCCCGAGCTTGAGACTAACATCTGCGATGTGACGGCTGTATCTATCTCATCAAAATTCATAGCGGAATCTTCTGAAGTAGAAGCGGACAAAAGATGCTCATCTAACAACTGTACACGGGGAGCAACTGACCCTGAAGTCTGAAAACTCTGTACATAACGCAAAAATGTTCTCTCTGAAGCAATAGACGACAACAAAACTGGTAATATCCTCTGAACTAAAACGGCTGAAAAAACTGTTCTGAATAAACATTGTACAAAACTGAGATAGTTGGAAAGCAAACACTGTTGTTTGGCGATAATCAAACCTGGAATCTGGTTCAACCACTGATAAGGTGCTGCAAAAATTTACTGATCCGACCGGAAGCATCTCCTGGAACCAATGAATTCAACAGCCTCCAAACAAACATCAGCCCATCGCTTCTTCATCAGTTTGAAAAATGCACTCACCGGGGGTAGAGTGTCATTATAAGATCTCTGACGAGGAACTTCATTTTGTACAATCGGTTTAGGGATTTTCACCCATTGATCAGCACAAGGTTCGACAACCCAAACTCCATCAACAAAGATCATTGTTCTAATCCAGCATCTAGATGGAGTATTGGTGTTGGTTCTAGCAATTACGGCACCTCGATCACGTGGGCGACCCTCAAAAATCTTAGAACAACACGTCTTCTTCCACGAAAGACCGTGTGCTTGTGTCTCCTTCCTCAATCCCTCCAAAACAAACGAATGAATATTTGACAACCGATTCAAAATTTTGAGGTCAACTGCGGAGTCACCAACACCTGGGACAAAATTCATTTTCCTCGCCTCCAAGAATTTTCGCAGCAACATTTCTCTATATTTCATCAATATATACACTTTACTTTGAAGGGCTACACCTGTTGACTCTGCTTCAGCCCATGTTAGAACAAGTTCCTCCTTTGCATAGTACGACTCGTCAATCTTCAAATTTGATAGCCTCTTCAGACTAAAAGAATAAAAGAATTGTTCTACTTCATCGATAACCTTCTTACGTAGATTTACAAGATATTCAATGTCGGCAAGAATCAACATAATCTGCTCTTTCACGGGATCACCCTTCACTGGGTCTTTCTCCATAAGAATCTCTTTCCCTTTATTCTCGACTGGGATCTGTGGAAGACTGGCCAAAAACCAAGTCCTTTCAGTGACTCCAGGAATTTTGATTTCCTTTCCCAAGGTAATCTTGGTAAACTCTACACAGGCAGACGGCAGAGGAACTCCTACTGGAATTGTCATGAGGATGTCTTCCAGAGACATTGCTTCGTCTGCCGATAGGTCCTCAACAACCTGAGCCATCTCCTCGGCTGGTTCCTCAACAAAGTACCCTGTAGCGTCTGTTCCAACTGTTCTCCCAGTCTCCATCTCTTCATCGGTGTCACTCGGAGTGACAACTGGTCTCTTGGCATCCAGTCGAGCCACTAAATCCTCATAAGGGAGATCAAACCAGAGTCTCTCTTCAGCACCTATTGCAGCTGGTTGATCTCCACCGTCAGTTGTAGCGAGTGAATCCAGTTTATGCAGAACTTGTTCAATAATTGCGTCTGGATCATCAGTTGTAGTCTCAGCAACTGGTACAACGTCTGGTTGTCCTACTACTGGTTCATTGACTGGTTTTCCCACCTGTTCATCCAAATTCTCAATGGCTGTTTGTTTTTCAACATTAATCTCGTCATCAGTCTCCACAACCAACCTCCTTTTTCTCTTCTGAATTTTTCTTTGTTTTTCAACATTAATCTCGTCATCAGTCTCCACAACCAACCTCCTTTTTCTCTTCTGAATTTTTCTTTTGGGCACTGGAGATTGTTCAACTGGTGCATCCTATTAATCATCGATCTGTTCTGAGTATAACATGCTGTGTTAACTGCTTCTGTCCAAAATTTTTGTGAAATACCGGAAAATGCAATCATAGATCTAGAAGCTTCTTTTAAAATGCGGTTTCTCCTTTCAGGTAACCCGTTTTGCTGAGGAGTTCTAGCTGCTGAAAGCTCATGCTTTATTCCCAAGTATTCCAGATAAGAAGTTAATTTAAAATTTAGAAACTCAGTACCGCGATCACTTCTTATTCGGTTGACTGAACAAGATCTGTCATTTTGTAAACGTTTCAAAATACGTATCAGCTGGTCGACGGTTTCAGATTTTGCTTTTAAAAGCAACACCCAAGTATATTTAGTAAAATCATCAACAAATGCAAGGGTGTAATTCGTTCCCCCTAAGCTCTTTACTGAATAGGACCAAAAAGATCCATATGCAAGAGCTCAAGGCAACGGGTAGAACGTTTTCCACCTTTATTTTTGAAATTCGATTTAATTTGCTTACCCAGCTGACATGCTGCACAGATCTTATCCTTAGAAAAACTAATTTTTGGCAGACCAGAAACCATATCATGTTCACTCAACTTGGCAAGTGTTTTGAAGTTTAGATGGTTCATCCTTTGATGCCACAACAAGCTCTTGGAAGAACCAGCTGCAAGGCACAAATGCTCAGATTTCAGCTGATCAGACCAATTGATTATGTAGGTATTCCCCGAACGTTTTCCTACCAATACAGTCAGACCACTTGGACTCTGAACCGTGCATGTGTGTTGTTGAAACTGGACTATGTAACCTTTGTCACACAGCTGACTAATGCTAATCAAGTTATATCGAAGGTTATCAACAACTAGGACGTCAGAAATAGATATGTTACCGTGGATAAGCTTACCCTTACCCACATTGTTACCATATGCGTTATCACCAAAGACTATCTTTGCGCCTTTGTGTGGAATGACGTCTGATAGCAGCTTTTGATTTCCTGTCATATGTCTTGCACAGCCGCTGTCCAGGTACCACAAGTTTGATACATCAGCTGGTTCGTACCTGTTATCCTGCAATCATAAAACCAGCTTTTGGTACCCAATTTTACTTGGGTCCAGATCGGATTACCCCTTTCGGGACCCATACTTGAATTACCTTAACAGTTTTTACAGTATATGTATCCTTAAGGGTCTGTGCATAATTGTGAGATCTGTTGAGTTTTGATTTCATCTTCTGACCACTTAGATCTCTTTTCTGCTGAACCTTTTTCCAACCCGATTTTACCTTCGTTGAACTACGCCTTGGTTGGTTAGGAACAAATGGCTTTCGACCAGCTTTCGATTTGTCTTTGTCCAGTTTGTTCTTTAGCCAGCTTGGCTTGGAGCTCTCAGGTTTTGAAAAGCCGATACCAGATTTTCCATTATCATTCAACTTGGTAGAGTTCTGGTCATCAAATGTTATCGACTCATAGGAGTCATATATCACGTTGGCTTTGACAAAGCTCATCTTGTTGAACTTGTCATATGCCGGCTATGATTGAGTACTTGTTTCTCCTTCACTGCATTCACTACCACTGAAACCCAAACCAGTTCTATCGTGTACTGATTTTTGGATTTCATGCAGCTTGTGGAGAGCACGAGCCGATTGGTTCCAGGAGCTCATTTCCTTAGTCAATCTTTCAACTTCAGCTTTGAGCTCACTGGATTCGTTTCTCAACAAATCATTTTCTATCTTCAGCTTACTCACAGTCAGTATCCTCAAGCTCATCAGAACTTGATTCAATTGAACTATTTTTCAGACTTGCGTTTTCAGCTTTGAGTTCCTCAAATGTGTGAGATAAACTCTTGTACTCATGGGCCATATCGTTCAGTGCCTGAACTAGATCCTCACGTGTAAATTCAACATTTGAGAAATCAAATACCTCATCGTCCGAAGTTTGATCAGCCATGAGGCAATGAACTTCCTCCTGTTCACTGTCGCTTGATGAGGAGCTGCTGGATGAAGATTCTGAGTCAGTGTCCGCCCAGCTTTTGGTGCTTTCCTCAGCCACCAATACTTTTCGATCATGCTTGCGGCTGATCCTCTTATCACCTCTTGTCCTCATCCATCTATCCTTGGATCTCTCCTTGGATCTATCAACAGCTCTTTCATCAGTCTTGTCATCTCGCTTGTATCGCTCCTCCTTCTTGTCATCTCTACTCCTGTATCTATCATCAATTCTCTTGTCATCCCTGGATCTGTCTTCCTTCTTTGGCCTATTGCAATCAGCTGCAAAATGCTCTGGACGACCACAATTAAAACAAGTCAGATCAGCATTAACTTTATCAGATTTATGATAATTATTATAAGGGGTAGAAGGATTGAATGATCTTCTCATGAATTTCCCAAACTTCTTAATGAAGAGGGACATGACGTCATCGCTGAGTTGATCAGCTGTTTTGCTCGTGCTTGGAGAGCACTGTTCAGTAGTTGCAGCAGCTAGTTCTTTCGTTGGCTGGGATGTCGAGGGTCCAGCTTCTGCTCTTGTCTCCAACTCAAACTCGTAGGCCTTAAGGTTGGCAAACAGATCATGAAGCTCCAGCTTGTTCAAGTCTTTGGACTCCCTCATTGCCATGGTCTTCACATCCCACTCCATTGGTAACGCTCTCATGACCTTAAACGCTAGCTCTCGGTTATTGTACTCTTTTCCAAGACTGTTCAACTTAATCACTGTCGCGCTGAATCTTTCATCAAACTCTATCATTGTTTCTCCATCCTTCATTTTGATGGATTCATACTTCTGCTGAGCAACCGTCAGCTTGTTCTCCTTTGTCTCGTCACTTCCCTCATAGATTTGAGTCAGCTTTTCCCAAATGTATTTAGCTGTGGCGCAGGTTTTGATTTTGCTGAACATGTTTTTGTCCTTATCCAGCGTCTTGTAAAGGATATCCCTGGCCACATTATCCAAGTTGGCTTTCTTCTTGTATTCACTTGTATACTCATGTCTGGCCTTCTCAAGGAACTGATGCTCGCCATTGGATATAGCAAAAGCTAGATTAGGCTTCATAATCTTTAGCGGCCCTTCAGTGAGGACCACCCACATTTCATCATCTAGAGCAGCCAGATGCGCTTGCATGCGTATCTTCCAGTCATCATAATCTTCTCTGGAGAACATAGGAATCTTGTTGTGAGAAGTCATATTAATATATGAGATGAAGCACAAAAGATAACTGTTCAATACTGCGATACACATGCTCTGATACCAATTGATAGTCCCAAAATAGGATCAAAACAAGAGCAGGAGTTCAGAAGGGGGGGGGGGGTTGAATGAACTCCTTTGATTTTAAATTTTCGAAATCGTTTAAAATAATTTTACAAGCGCTGCTTAACTTAAATCCGAGTTACCAGATTTAAGGATCTCAGTTTAATCAAATCTCTCGGCCAACAAAGTATGTGCGGAAAAAGGCCGATTAATTTGTGGACAGATTAACACAATGAATAAATAAATGCGTAAAGTAAAGAGCAAGGGTCGAGAATTTGTTTGTGGAAGTTCGGATATAAATATCCTACGTCTCTCCTTCTTCCTTTTCAGGAAGGTTCCACTAGAAGATTTGATGCGTGTAGTCCTTCTACATGTTAGAGTAGATGTCCAACTAGCCAACTTGTGGCGTGTGGGTTCTCATTGACTCTTTGTAAAACGATCTTCATTTATGAAATTCGTATTCTTTTATGGCATTGTTTATCTTCATTGTTTTATAATATTAACAATTGTGTTGGATAAAGACCTAGAATGCACCATAGTGTATGTTAGATATGATAGTGGATATGATGGCTATCATGAAACACATCTAATAGTCACTGTGTATTCTAAACACGTTCCTAGTCGATTGGACCGTCAAAATGAGGATAAGGCCGCCCGAGCTTTAGACTAGCATCTGCGATGTGAAGTACCATGTTTTATTGGTAGGGAACATTGTGATGTTCTGAGAATGCAGATGGATAGTGACCTGGTGATCTATCGAACTACCCTCATCGGACTTTCCAAGTGGTTACCATTTGTCGAGTGGATAAGTCCGAGGTCTTGGTTGTACAGATTAGCCCTCACTACTCGAAACGTCATTGAGACTCTACATGATAGGTGCCTCACTTTGACCCGTTTACCGACTCAGTTGGGGTCATTAGGTGGTGGGATTGGGTGAGGTCCCGATGCATGTAGGAGTCGATGCTTCGTTGTCGAGGATTTACCGCTCGCCTTTGTGCGTGGATATCCTATGCTATCTGAGGAGATAATAATGTGATAATTCTCTGGCCAGAGTACTAGATGTGTTCTAGTTAAATGGGTTTACCTAGTAACACACGCGATGTCAATATTTGATCTCCGAGATGTATGCATGGTTATTGGATCTATAGCGACTCTCGATTTACCAATGGTCGTTGATCTGATCGGGATATATGTGTTGAAAGGACCGTACTGTACGCTAACCATGACCAAATGATTCTTGCAGGCACTATCAGTGATACCTAGGGGATCATGGGGCAATGTTTCTAGGCGCTTTACCATGATCCGATGGGCTAGTCCGAAAATGTAGTTTCGGAGTCACACATGTTGTGGGCCCACGGCTAGCTGTATCCCTGAACCATTGAGGGTCACACAAGTACTGGTCTCACGATTCCCGCACGGAAACTGAGCTCAATTTGTTGAGCATAGGATGAGGAAGGATGGAAGTGCGACTTCCTAAAAGTCAACAAGGATCAAAATGCAATTTTTCAAAAGTTTGGGCTAGTTTGACTATCCTTGAAACTTGGAGGGGCTAAACTGCAATTTTGGACTAGGTGGTCTGAAAAATTGTTTTCGCATCATAATACTCAGTTTTGTAAACTGTGTAGATCGGTCCGATCTGATCGTCGATCGGGATTATGATGAAGCCACGGTGATAGACTTGAACCGAATGTTCATATGGACCTGGGCCCGCCCCAGGCCCATTGCGCTGGTCCAAGCCCATCACATGTCTATATATATATATGCTAGGCTAGGGTTACATAGACAACAACTCTACAGTCCAAACCCTAGAGCACTAGCCGCCCCTCTCCCTCCATTCTCCCTCACGGCCGCCGCCCACCTTGCTTGCCGCCCGCCGCCGTCCATTGCCATCGTGGTTGGACTTGTTACGACCACCTCGAAGAGGAGATTCCGTCCGTGATAAATTCGTCATGTTTTCTAGTGCAGACTGACGAAGGAGTCGTGATTCTAGTCGTGGACCGGATTAGGATAACGACAACCGCCAACCGTTGAAGTGCCAATTTTCTCGTGAAATTGGTCGGAGCTAGGCGCCTAGACGCCAGCAAGGTATCAAATCTAAACACCCTATGGATGTTTATTGTTGATTTATGTTATGTATTGACCGTTTCCGGTGCAAATTTTTAAATCTTCCGCTGCGCCCCAGGAACGGGATCCGGATCCGACGCTGCGCCAACACTACAAACACCCGATCATCGAGCCTCGCTCCAGGTGAACTCCTAGCAATCCTCAATCAACAACAAGCAGTCGCAGCTGCTTTTTACAACACTTGGTAATTTTGTTTTTCAAACGGCTTTTCAATAGCGCGTTTGTTACAGACTCAAGTAATGATATAAGAATGAAATACAATATTTGTGAGACTGTAGATCCTCTGATTTCTAAACAAAGAAATCGATTCAACAATGGTGAATCAGAGGATGACTCGAAGGTGCGTCTATGAATGCTTGAACTGAAAGTTCTTCGAGTCTGAGAGCTTTTCAAGTATGACTTCAAATGCGAATAGCTCGAGAATGCTTGAGATAGCAAATTGGCAGAGTAACAGCAAATAGTGAGAGCGAAGGATTACTTATTAAATTCAAACTGCTGGTATTTATTGTCTTCACTCAACGATCATTTGAATAGCTAAGGAAACAAAATCATTTTTGAAATGCTGATAATCTTATAACCGTATACTCTGCTTCACTACAAGGTAAATTGCACTGTTAGAGCAAATTTGTCGCCTTCCATATTTGTGCAATAACCGTGTAACAACCTCTGAAAGTATGTACTATTTACCCAAATAGTACCGACGTTGTCTCCTTAATTCCAGACAATTGTACGATTCTTTTTATCTTTTCCAATTTGAGTAAATGATCGTATTTGAATCTCTTTGTTGCTTGCGCCTGAAATTCCTTCATCGTTGTTTAAGATCTTCCAGTTTTAAGGTACTTGAGAAAACGCAATGACTGGAAGCTTTAATACTTGTGATATACCAACGTCTGAATCCTTTCAAAAACTCATCGTCTGATTTTTAGGATTGAGCCAAACGCTGTCGTTTTAACTTATCTAAACGACGTAGTTTTGCTCTACATCAATAAACACTCCAACGTCTGAATGACTGCGTCTCATATCACAACAACGACTGAATCTTTATTGTAGCTCTCGTCTGGATATGCAACTCACTGTAGCTAGCATCTGAATTACCCAACGACTGGTTTACTGTAGCTCTCGTCTGGATTGCCTGTCGACTGAAAATTCAACTTAGAGAAATATCTTGCGTCTGAATAACCCATCTAAGGTACTTGAGAAAACGCAATGACTGGAAGCTTTAATACTTGTGATATACCAACGTCTGAATCCTTTCAAAAACTCATCGTCTGATATTTAGGATTGAGCCAAACGCTGTCGTTTTAACTTATCTAAACGACGTAGTTTTGCTCTACATCAATAAACACTCCAACGTCTGAATGACTGCGTCTCATATCACAACAACGACTGAATCTTTACTGTAGCTTGCGACTGATTTCACAAGACACTGTAGCTCGCGACTGAATAAGTGATCTACTGTAGCTTGCGACTGGATACATAAACTCACGTCTGAATCAATATACCCTGCGTCTGAAATTTCTTCAATGTAGCCAACGTCTGAATATGCAACTTACTGTAGCTCTCATCTGAATTACCCAACGACTGATTTACTGTAGCTCTCGTCTGGATTGCCTGTCGACGGAAAATTCAACTGAGAGAAATATCTTGCGTCTGAATAACTCATCGACTGAATGAAGACCAACTACTGAAACCCCGTAACTCATCATCTGAATACACATGTCGTCTGGATACTCAATCAACGTCCAAAAGTCCAAATATAACTTGACTTTTTGTTATCACCAAAACTATAAATTTTATCCTAACAGTAACTCTCTGTGAAGGGATTACAATATTTCCATAATCTTGTCCCTTCCATGAAGGGATTACGGTCCTACTGTAATCCTGTCCCTTCCTTGAGTGATCGGGTCCTCTATGCCATAACTTCTCAAATCTGAACTTTACTTTCTTTCTGAAATAGCTTTATACTAGCTCTTGATCGAAAGTCGATCACTGAAATCTGGTAGATTCACTGTTATGAAAATCATTTTATTTAAAAAGCACTACTGAGTATACAGTTGGGCTTGGAGCTGAGGACCAGCTCTGAAGGAAAACGAATAGAGAGTGCAAAACAGACATGGTTCTTAGAAATCATATTCCGTGTACAAACAGATCTCTCGGGAAAACAGATCTCTCGGGACAACAGATCTCATTGGAAAACAGATCTCACTGGAAAACAGATGTCATGCACAAATGTCAGCTTTGGTTATCTAAACAGATCTTAGGTGCGGTATAGGCATACAGATGTGAGCGACAGCTTTGGCTAAGGAACACAGCTTATGAATAGTAGAAACAGATCTCACTGCGAAACAGATCTTACTACGAAACAGATCTTACTACGAAACATATCTTACTGCGAAAACGCTAACAGAAATCTTATAGCAAGTGTTTCAGATTTTGGTAAATTACTCAACTGTGAGCAACTCAACAACAGATTTGGGTTAAAGACAAGTTACGCGTAAAAACACTTGGCTAGGAACACAAAATACTGCTTCGACTCAGACAGATTCTAAACAAACTGGCTTCGCTTATCAAACCAAGACTTGCTCCCGATCTAACCAGCGTTGCCTATCCATTTAGATTCAATGTCCAGAGTCTTCACAGTACTTAGGAAAAATGAGGACTTCTCTTGTCTTCTTACCTGGAATCTGTACAACTCAATATATTTTTAAAAACACCATTGCTGGTTAAACTTCCTGGTGAGTTTCCTCAAAACTAAAGCATCAAAGCAGTGAATCCATAGCTCAACTCAAACATTAACTGAAACTGAAACAGGCAAGCATACACAGAAAACAACGAAGCAATATATGTTTTCCAAATGCAGCAAGAATCAGATTTACTTACCTGAAATGGAGATCGCAACGTGTATATGATCACGGCTGGAAGATTCCTGGTGAGTTTCCTCAAAACTAAAGCATCAAAGCAGTGAATCCATAGCTCAACTCAAACATTAACTGAAACTGAAACAGGCAAGCATACACAGAAAACAACGAAGCAATATATGTTTTCCAAATGCAGCAAGAATCAGATTTACTTACCTGAAATGGAGATCGCAACGTGTATATGATCACGGCTGGAAGTCTCCTCAAGCACACTGGAAAAAGCTACTTAACTTTGAAAGAACTAAAAGTTTTTCTTGCAACCGAAATGAATCCAGAGGCTTACGTAAATAGTTTTATACAAGGGAGAATGATTGAGTAGTAGGTAAAAATACTTGAGTAGGCATGGCTGCCGTGCCAACTCCTTTGTCCTTTTTAAAAGATTTGTTAAAAGCTCCCTACTACTATTTTGATTTATAAACTTGATACCTCATTTGACTAAAACGTAGCTCCCATCCAAAAACTCATTTTATTTTCGAAAGGAAACATTTCTGGATTATTTCAGGTTTGTGCTTGGACGAAATCCTTCCGAAATATTCTGACCGTCGCTCCAAATCTGAAAAAGAGAAGGAATCAGATTTGAACTTAGAATCTGAATGCTCAAAAATCTCAAAACAGCCCTTAGAAAAGAAAGGCTAAACAATTTGTGGTTCTATGGATTTTGGGGCGCTACAACTCTACCCTCCTTAATAAAATTTCGTCCTCGAAATTTACTTACCAAACAGCTCTGGGTAGAGACTACGTTTATCTTCTTCTTCTCCCAAGTTGCTTCTCCTCCGACTGGTTAGACCACTGAACTTTAACCATTGGGATGCTACGGTTTCTCAACTTTCTATTCTCTCTATGAAGAATTCTTTCTGGTCGATCCTCATAGCTCAAATCTGGTGCTAGTTGGATTGGTTCATAGCTTATAACATGCGACGGGTTGGGAACATATCTCCTCAAAGCTGATACGTGAAAAACATTATGTACCGAGGACAGATGTGGGGGTAAAGCTAGTCTATAAGCCAGCGTTCCTACTTTGTCCAAGATCTCGAATGAACCAATGAACCTTGGGCTTAGCTTACCCTTATTCCCAAATCGCATTACGCCTCTCATCGGTGCTACCTTCAAGAAGACATGGTCTCCAGATTCGAAGCTCAACTCGCGGCGTCTGTCGTCAGCATAGCTCTTTTGCCTGCTTTGAGCAGTTCTCAATCAGTCTCTTACTTTCGTAATAGTTTTAGCAGTCTGTTCTACTAAGTCTGGTCCCAAACCAGCTCGTTCTCCTATCTCATCCCAATGAATGAGTGTTCTACACTTTCTGCCATAGAGATCTTCGTATGGGGCCATCTGGATGGATGCTTGAAACTATTGTTGTACGTGAATTCTACCAAAGGCAGCTTTGAGTCCCAGCTTTCTGAAAAATCAACGATGCAAGCTCTAAGCAAATTTTCTAATATCTGAATCACCCTTTGTGATTGACAATCTGTCTGGGGGTGAAAAGCTGTGCTAAAGGTTAACTTGGTACCTAAAGCTCTGTGTAGACTCTTCCAGAAAGCTGACGTAAACTTTGGATCTCTGTCAGATACGATTGAAACTGGAATCCCATGGAGTCTTACTATCTCCCTTATATACAACTCAGCGTACTTGCTCACATCATAAGTTGTCTTGACTGGTAAGAAGTGAGAAGATTTGGTAAGTTGGTCTACTATAACTTAAATTGAATTGTAGCCTTGGACAGATCTGGGTAAACCAACTACAAAATCCATCGCAATACTCTCCAATTCCATTCTGGTATGGGATGAGCTTCTGTCATCAGATCTGATCTCAAATTGTTCACACTAGGAACCCACAATCTACCTCGAAATATGATAGCTCCTTCTACTGAAGTATAGAGATTACTACCTCTCTCTATTGTTGGGATCCGGATCACGCCCCCCGGCGAGGCAGCGGAAGAACAGAAAATACATGTGCCGGGAGACGATCAATACAATGAACAATTCAAATTCTATGACATTCATAGAGTGTTTCAAAAGAATACCTTGCTGGCACTTGTGCCTGGCTCCGACCGGTTTTGTAAAGAAAGCGGCACTTCACGGTAGACTGCGGTAGATAACGCCAATCCGGTCCACGACCAGAATCGATCTCCCTCTAATAAGCCTGCACTAGAAAACTGAAGGATTTATCGCCAATGAATTCTCCTCGAAAAACTAGGCCGGAAACAGTTTTCCGGCGAAGCGGCGGCGGCGGACGGCGCACGGCGGCGGCGGCGTGAGGATGTTGAAGAGAGGGGCGGCGGCTCTTCTCTAGGTTTAGGGTTAATGAGAGTCTTATGTGTTGAAGTCTAGGTTTAGGCTTAATTAAATAGAATTAAGCATGGACTTGGACCGGCCCAACGGGCCCGGGTCCAACGGATGAACATTCAGTTCATCTCCATCACCAAGACTTCATCGTAACTCCGATCGCCGATCAGATCGGACCGATCGACTCAGTTTCCAAAACTGAATACTATGATCTGAAAAACCATTTTTCAGAACCCCAGTGCAAAATGACCGTTTTGCCCCTCAACATCGGCAAATCACGATTTGACCTCTGTTGACTTTTTAGGAAGTCGCACTCCCAAAATCCTCTTCGTATTCTCAACACATTGAGCTGAGTATCCGTGCGGGAATCTCGAATCCAGTACTTGTGTGACCCTCAATGTTTCAGGGATACAGCTAGCCGTGGGCCCACAACCATTGTGGCTCTGGAATCACAATTCCGGACTTGCCCATCGGATCATGGTAAAGCGTCTAGCAACATCGCCCCATGATCCCCAAGGTATCACTGATAGTGCCTGCAAGAACCAGTTGGTCGTGGTTAGCGTACAGTACGGTCCTTTCGAATCCATATATCCCGGATCAGATCAACGCCATTGGTAAATCCGAGAGTCGCTATAGATCCGATAGCTATGCGTACATCTTGGAGATCGAATAGTGACATCGCGAGTGTAACTAGGTAAACACATTTACCTAAAACACTTCTAGTACTCTGGCCAGAGATTTATACACTATTATCCCCTCAGATAGCATAGGATATCCACGCATGTAAGCGAGCGGTGAATCCTCGACAACGAAGCATCGACTCCTACATGCATCGGGACATGCATCGGGACCTCACCCAATCCCGCCGCCTAATGACCCCAAATGAGTCGGAAAACGGGTCAAAGTGAGACGCCTATCATGTAGAGTCTCAATGAAGTTTCGAGTCGTGAGGACTAATCAGTACAACCAAAACCTCGGACTTATCCACTCGACAAATGGTAACCACTTGGAAAGTCCGAA